>PVIR01030825.1:0-19958 GCA_004026965.1 Petromus typicus | reverse complement strand
GCCCTCAGCTCAGCCTCAAACTCACATCACAATCCTCCTGCCTCTGCCTCCCAAGTGCTGGGATTACAGGCGTGAGCCACCACGCCCGGCACTGTGGTATGTGGTATTGGTTGCTGCTGGGGTGAGTCTCCACACCCAGTATTGTTATGTGGTTACCGGGGAATCGAACCCGGGTCCTTGCGCTTGCGAGACAGGCGCCGGAACCACTGAGCTAACTCCCCGGCCCTGCAGACTGCAATTTTGGCATGTTGTTTGTTTATTTAACTTAGCACAAAATATTTTATAATTTCTTATACAATTTCTTTTTAGACATTTAGTTTATATATGTGATGTTCAATTTCTAAATAAACGAGGGATTCTAAACCAATGCTACTGTTCTTTTTCACTGAAATATTTCATGAGTAGAGACCAGATTTAGTGTGATTTCAAAGATGCTTATCTGCCATTTAATATAAAAATATATATTCTACTGTTATTAGGTAAGTGATATTTATAGAACATAAATACAGTAGTGCTTCATTTCACATACTTAATTTGTTTTATAATGTTGGAAAAGGTGGCCACATATATGTTCATGTAAGAAAGATAGCCCCGATTGTGTTTGTTGTTTGATGTAGAGCAAAAAACAAAATTTTTCCAAATGCTTTTGTTTGCAAAGCAAATTGTTCATAAACAAAATCCCATTTTACTTAATATATTTCAAAGCAAAACATGAATTCATAGAGTTAATATCATCATGACTTTTTGAGGACTCAAAACTTTATAATTATGAAATGCTTCAGTTTATTCTTATTGATTTTTTATTAGTACGATTTTAACATAGCTCTCCTGTTTGTATATCATCTTCCAATTTATGAGTAAGGCTTGGTGTTTATCTAATTTGAAATATTCTTATAATTGTTATGTAGCCATTTATATTTAATGTGTATTAGTTCACTTTCAAATTACTGGGAAAAATACTCTGCCACAAACTTTTAAGGAGAAGTTTATTGTAGCTTAAAGTTTCAGATTGTTTAGTCCATGGTTTGTTGGGTTCAAGGCAGAAATGATAACTGACCTCCAGATGGGCCTCGTCTCCTCACAAAACATTGACAGATTAACCCATCACTGGTGAATACACAGCAGCCATATTGATCCGGTCTCCAGAAACCAGAAACCCATTTCTGAATACATAACACAGTAGTGGGGAGGATTTTAGATATAAACTATGATAATATGAAAAATCAATATGGTTGAATAAATCTAATATTTTGCTTCTTATTTTCTAAAAATTTTAGTGATCATTTTTTCAAATAAATTTCTATCCTGCCTTTCTCTGTAGAAATGTATTACATGTGTTTTATGATGAATATGTCTCATGATTCATTGCATTTTTATAATTTTCTTTTGTCATTGTTTTTTGTTTGTTTTGTTTTGTTTTACTTTTGGTGATACCAGGCATGGAACTCATGTCCTTGTGCTTGCACTGTAGCCACACTACTACTGCACTAAATCTCCAGACCTTTTTGGCTTTTGTGGGTGTACCACACACACACACACACACACACACACACACACACACACACACACACACACACACTTGGAAAAAGTCTGTTAGTATACTATCATGTCCACTAACTTTTTCTTTCCCTCATCAGGATGTAATCTGTTAATATGATCACTGAAAAGTTTATTTCAGATTTTATATATTTACTTTCTAGTCATTAAATCTATTTAAGTCTTTTAACATAATTCACATTTTTTACCTGCTCTTAGGTGTAACAATGAGATGCTCTGGGTCATATGCTTTATATTAAAAGTGTTGACTTTTTTTACTTGAGGGTTTTAGACTTTGTTCTACTTTGTTTCTTTGTATACACCATTTAAAGATCTGCTTACTTATTTCCAATTTTAGAGTGAGTTATGACTCACCATGAGTTCAATAATGATTATGCTTACTGATATAAACTTAAACAATTCACAACTTCTTAGGTCTGAAAACTTTCGGCCTATCAGATTTCTTTAGCTTCACCTTACATATGTATATATTTCTGTTGGACCGTATTGACATCTGAGTTTCTCTGTTGCATAGCACCTCATTCTTTCAACACTGACCTCCAAATTCCAGCTTCTCCATTCACTAATCATCACCTCTTCACTCAAAGGCCCCGCTGAGCACTGTTTCTCCATACTGTGTTTTAGAACATTACCTTGATGCCATAGCTGGAGTAATTTTAAGGCCCACCTCATTTATTTTCATTTTCACCATACTCACAATACTGTCTCTATTTTCCAATACGTGAGACAGTTATTTCACGTATTTTTTGTTGTTTTCTTCAGATGACAAGGAGCACCAGTAAATGTAGACCCAACTACTAATTTCAGTATTTTGTATTTGTCTGTCTTCCACATCATTAGGTACGTTTTCAGCTGTCTGCATGGTATTGAAATCATCTATTGCTTTTAACTTCAATTATTGTATTTCATAGTTCTGAAATATCTACATGATTTCATTTAGCTGACTCTACATTGTGTGAAGTACTCCAGAGGTTTTTGTTTAATTTTCTTAAAATATTTATTTAAAGACATCTTAATGTTATATATGTTAATTTCAGTATTTCAACAACTTTGGGCCTCTTCCTTTTGAGTCTGTCTTCCTGAAATTTTGTTTACTTTTTTTCTATTTTCTAATATGTATGGTAATTTTTTAAAAAATAGTTGTAGCTAAAAATTATTAAGACTTTGGAAAGCTTTGGATAACATCATAATACTTTCTCCTCTCAGGCAATTTAAGGGGGGAAGATCATTTTGTTTTTATTAGGAATTGAGATAAGCAGAGGCTAGGTTTGCTAATGTGGGAGGTCCTTTGCTCATAAAGCATAGCCCTTTTGAGCTCTCAGTTCCAAATGCAGGGTTTCTTCAAGGTTTCTCCTCACAGGCAGGGACCTTTTACTCTCCCATTGTTATTTTTCCCCAGTATTGCGAAACTGAAAGAAAAAAAAAAAAAAAAAAAACCTCTCTGCTTATTCTCCTTGATTTTGTGGCCTTAAGTCCTAGTCCCATGAGATTTAAGAATCTGAAAATACCTTAAGTATAAATGTCACTGAATGTCAACTTCACCTCAATATATTTCCCTTTATCTTAAGACCTTTGTCCCTCAAAACTTGTCTCCTTTGGTTTTGCTTCAGTGCTTTGAAATAGTACTTTTTTGTAGTTCATCCAGCTTTTATATTGTTTTCATACAAAGCTTGTCATCCAAACAGTTTCCTTTATCACAGTTCAAAACAACACAAAAAATATCACTATATCTTTTACAGCCTTTTAGGCTACAACTATTTGCTGGATGATACACATCTATTACTAGACTATGCGTTTCTTATAGGAAAGGACTCTAGCTTATCATCTGATATTGAGGGACTGACACAGATAAGCTACCAGTAATTATTAAAGTTTTCAATTACACCTCTTCCATCCACCTACTCCTCTATAAAAAGTCCTACATTCTTCCAAACCCATGCATATCCTTATTTTCTATTTCTCATTAATATCATTACTTCTATCCCTTAATATGTCTTTCATATTCTTAAAATACTATTTTAAAATAATTCAGGAATTTTTCCTTCTCAGATTCTAACCAAATGTGATCAGAGTATGAACTTTCATTCCTCAGCAAACATATTCTTCATTTTTAATCACACAGGATATTTCAAGAGAAGAGACACTGGTTTTTCTGCCTTAGATGAACTGTAAGCCCTCTCCTACAAGAAATTTCTGCTTAACAAATATTTCTAAATGTGTTCAGTCCACGTACTACAATGAAGGCATAAAACATGTGGACCTGATTGTCTGCAAGCCTCAAAGAGAAAAATAAATTATTTTAGTTGAATAAATATGAGTGTTTCTCATTTGTTTCAGATTCTCAAATTATGAGTACCAGAAAATACGAGTGCTGAATTAAAGCACTCCCAGAAAGCAAACATGAATGCTTGCTCTGAGATCAAGAAATTCATTACCAAAATATTGTAAACCAAATTTAAAATGTTAGCTCATAAACAAAAATTAACATTCTTTGAAGTTGTAAAAATGTACATGTATTTGTATTTATTTATATAAAATTCTTCATTTTTATCACCTTGATTTTGTTCTGGAAAATATTCAAAATGCTGCTAAATTATCCTTCTCAACAAGTTCTTCAATAAAGAAAAATCTCCTTAAAAGCTTCACCATAATATGATCAAAAACAATTCTCCAATAATCTAGGTAAAATGATAACTTTTCATTAACTTAATCATTATTTTGCATATTTTTTCTTTACCTATAGTCTATTCTTTAATCATAAGATATCTACCTTTCCATCAAACTTGATAGTAATATCTGAGGTCAAATCTTAGTTTTTATTTACGTATTTCTAAGCATTGAAATTCTAAATAAATGAACCATTGTTCAGTAATTATTCTTAACAAACAAATGAGTAGATACATGGAGAGGGAAATATCAGCTTCTCTTCCCTTCCTGTAAATATTAGTTGAAACAATTATAATCACTTCACTTAACATTCAGAATCTTGGAATAACCTTGATCAATCCTAAATCTATCTTTATATATTAGAATGGCATAGGACTTTTAAAAAATCATACCATTCTTCAAAAATGAGAAAATATCTTTGAGTTTCACTTTTATTTAATCCATAATTACTGTAATTGTATAAATAAAAATTACTTAAAATGAAACATAAAAACACCTACACAAAACAGTGACTAATACAACTAGTAGACAGAAACCAAATAGTAAACAAAGACAGAGAGAGCGTGTGTGCGTGGGAGAGAGAGAGGAAGAGAGAGACAGAGAGGGAGAGAGAGAGAGAGAGGAAAAGCAAACATAGCACAGTAGGAGAAAAGCTTCTGGGGAAAGAAAGCAAAGCTGTGTGACAGATGGAAAGGTCTCAATGGATGAATGGTACTACTACAAATAAGTAGCAGGCAGCCAGAGGGAATCAAATAATGATTATGGAAGAAAAATGAGGGTTAAAAAAGATGAAAACAATGTTTTGACTAAAGCTAAAATAGCCTACATTAATAGAATTTCTTATTTTTAAAACATTTAAATATATATCCACAAAAGGTAAAAAAAAAATAAGCCATGTCAAACAGGGTAGACAGCTGACAAGTGAACCAGTATGGACAATATAAAAAGCTCAACATGTCCTTGGAGAGGAAGGAATGCATTCCACAATTTGTACTGGCATGCCCCTAAACCTGAACAGATTACTTTCTGACGATCAATATCTGTAACCACCAGAGGCCTGTTAGAGAGTTTTAAAAAAATCAGCTTCAAAGAGACTTGGTCCCCAGCTTACATTTTATTTTTGCCAGTGGGTGCTGAGGTAAGAGTTTTGGACAAGCCTCATTTTTCTTCTCTTTATCAGGCTGTGTATTGAATATGAAGTACACTAGCATGGTTTTGGACTTCAGTCGGCTAGATGCCGAGCCTGTTTGCAGAAAATGCACAAGAAGACTAGACTTTCCAAGATAAGACTTACTTCTTGTCTTCTTTGGACTTTAATTGAAAAGCTACACACAAGTAAAATTAAAGTCAAGGTATTAAATACTATTTATTACCTAAATATACAGTACTTAATATTAGGATAGTGCAGCAGATTTTTCCCAAAAATGTTCCATCAATGAGAAATGAATAAACAGGAACTAATAAAGCACAAAATACAATAGAAAATGTTCAAATGTCTTGAGGTTATGTGTCACATGGCATTAAAACAACTAACACAAGTAAGATATCAGGGTTGTAGAGTGTCCATGAAAACACTTAGACTTCAGAACAGATCTCACCATGTATGGTGGCCAATGGAGAAAGTTGTATTTTATTCTCTAAGCAAGTAAAGTCACAGAAGAGTTCTAGTATGAGAGTAGTAGTATCAAGTTTGAGTCTCAGTAAGATCATCTGGCTGCTTTTTTGCAGAATGATTCAGAAAACAGCAATAATAAAGGCAAAGAGGTCCTTTAGGATACATTAACTTCCTTAAAGCAAAGTAAGAATGCAGACCCAATGCTCATTTTAAAGGTAATACAGGTGACAAGAGTTTTTGATGATTGAGTTCAATGTGAGCATTCAAATTTGGAAACGGCCAACAAGCAAGCAGGGGTTGAGATCTAGGGCTAAGAAAAAATCAGGATAGAGGTGCAAAGATGGGCTTCCCTATCATGCACAGGGGAACCTCAAAGCAGAATTGCACGAGACCTACAGGAAAGACAGTTGGAGGAGAAAATAAGAGATAGAGCAGTACAGTGCCTAATATGTCTTTATACAATGATCTTACTTTTCTAAAATATAATATAATTTATTTATTTCAAAGACATCCTTTATAAACATCAAATGTAAAAAGGATTAATAAAAGCTCTTTTTTTTTGGGGGGTGCACACTTCCCACTGCCGAGCACAGGATAGAATAAAGTAGGATCTTATCAGAGTAATGGCTTTATTTGTTGAATACTTACGATAAGCAAACTTACTATTGAGCTTACCCCTTCCATTATCTTTCTTATGTACTAGGTACAACTATTAATTCTATTTTAAATGAAAGGAATGAGATGTGGAATAATTAATTAATAGAAGTGGTAAGAAAATGAACCTTAGGAAGAAAGATTAAAGGAGAATGATTTTTGGATAAACATATCTTAGGAAGACTAGGAGATCAAGGGACTCTTGTTTTCAAAGAAGTATTTACAAATTTTTCTATTTGCAATGAGTTGCTGAACAAATAAGCTTTAAATTTTTCTATTGTTAGGTAGACTGTGCAGTTCATTGTATTCTGAACACAGTTTCTCATAGAGTCGATTTTTAAAGTTCATCCTAAATTCCCCAAAACTTTGCTAGTTGTTCTGATGACTGAGGTATTCTTTTCTACATGTTATTTCCTTTGCAAGTCCAAATGCACTTAAAATTTATACTCTCTGACTCTATATGATGCCTCACTTAGGGATATATTTCCAGGTTAATTACCAATCCTGTCTGCATGGAAATGATCGTAATTTATGTTTATTTCAGTTTCCTTACTCTGCAATGGAAACAAGCAGGTCTTATACATCATTATGAGAAGGATATGCTTTTTAAAATTATTTTCCAACCATGTGTTATATATTAATATTTTCCATAAGTTAACTTTCTTCTCCTTGTATATAATCTCAGCAGAAATTGATGTATCTTCTCAGTAAATTTGAACATCAGTTCATAATAATATAATCGTATATTTTCAGAACAATAAAAACCTCTTTCAATGGTATATACTTAACCAAAATTAAGTCTTCAGAGTAAGTATTTTTATTCATGTAAGCTCCTAAGGATCATACTAACAGCTGATTTCTCTGAAATAATTCATAGTGCATTCCTGCTAAGATTAATAAGCATATATTCAATAATCTTCATACTAAATAAATAGTAATAAGATGCAAAGCAAGTAAATAACAGCAGCAAAAATAGAGGTAATACTAAGTACCACAGATAAACTTATAATGCATAGATTATTAAATAAGATCACAATATCTTTCCACATCAGATTTATGAGAACTGCAAATCAGCTATGACTAATCAAAAGGGTTAATCTTGATTATCAACTTGATCTACTTACAAGACTAATGAACAAGACTAGATTTACCTGGTTATTTTATAAAAGCATGGCCACAGAAATTATATCTGGTCCCTCCACATTTTGACTCTGCTTCTTCCCTCAGTCTTTGTTTCTAAATGGCATGTACTGAACAACTTTTCTCCCTTATACCCTTCCTTTTTGCCATTTCTGGCTTGGAGAGGGCCAACTGTCTTTAAAACTGTCGCTGTCCAAAGTAGGCTGCTGTTTCATTAAGTCAAAGAACAAAATGTGGACAAGGGAAGCCATTAAGAGAAGTGTCATCCAACTCCACAAAAAAAATGGCTGGCATGTCAGAATTAGCCAGCAACAAATGTTGGCAAGACTGTGGAGAAAAGGGAACCCTTCTCCACTGCTGGTGGGAATGTAGACTCGTACAACCTCTGTGCAGATCAGTATGGAGGTTTCCTCAAAAACCTAGGATTGGAGATCCCATTTGACCTGGCCATCACTCTGCTAGGTATATACACAAAAGAATGAAAAGATTCATATCACAGCAACATATGTGCATCCATGTTTATAGCAGCTCAATTTGTGATTGCTAAGTCTTGGAAACAACCCAAATGTCCATCAAATGGAGACTAGATAAAGATGTGGTTCTTTTATAGCATGGAGTATTAGTCTGCCACTAAAAATGATAAGATTGAGTAATTCACACGTAAATGGATGTACCTTGAGGATGTCCTCATAAGCAAAATAAACAGGTCACAGATGTGTAAATATCATATCTTTTCTTTGGTATGAGAATATGAAGTTGTAAATGAGTTGTAGTGTGGATAGTTGATATTGCGAAGTAGAAAATATTTAAAAGGAGAGCGTGTAAGGGTAAATAATGAGGGGAAAACGAATGTGGTAATAATAAAGAAAACAAAGATTGTGTTTATAGGGGGTGGGGGATGCAGAGCAGGGGGGAAAGGGAAAAAATGAGAATCAAGTCATGTCATAATCTGGTACAAACTCTTAATGTTGAATGCCATTATGATATGTTTTTATAATGTACCAATAAAGATAATTTTTTAAAAAATTTATAAAAAGAGAAGCGTTTATTTAAAATACAAGAAAGAAAGCATGGAGCTATCAAGTGGGCCCTGAAAAAGAGTTTCCAAGTAGCTTTTCGTCTAGGGTCTTTTGAATTCGTGTGGTCAGCTCCATTGGCATGACAATTCAAGGGGGCTTAGCCTACTGGATTTATGATATGCCTAGAAACAGAAAATGCAGTGGGCATACATTTATGAAGCATGAACGTTAGGCGCCCAGTGAGGAATCTTACTATGCAATTAAGGATAACAAAGCAAAAGGAAGTAGGGGGTTAGTTACAGGGCTCACTTCTCTATATTTGTTTGTATATTCTTATGTTTAATTGCCTAACTAAACTGGTGTATATGTAAATTAAAATGGCCAATCAGCAGAAATTTTACAGACAACAGAATCTGTACTTGAAAAATCAGAGAAAATGGTAAGAAACTTTATCTTGGGAAACTGAAAACTTAAAAGGGCATAGTTCCAACAAATATCAAATTATCCCTTTTAGAATGGAATGCAAGCAAAAATAGGAAATGGTCCACAGCTATAGGACAGGCAGGACTGATAACAGAACAGATTGGCCGGTTCACAAGAGTAGCAGGCCAGATTTTGTGGATTTTCTGGACTGGGCTAGAATCTATTTGATCACTGTCTCAGATCTGCTTTTGTCAGATGGCTCCAAGAGAAATCCTTAGTACTTGAAAAGTACCAAAGTGACCATGATTTATGGTACTGACCAAATATTTCTGAGCCTGTAATCTTCCTGTAAATCTATATTTTAGTATCTTCAATCTTGAATGCAAATTACATGGTTAGATTAGGTAAATTTTAAAATAATCAACCTTTCTCTGTCAACTTTTAGACAGATATTCTCTAAATGATTATCACATATATATGCAGAAGTAAGAAGATATTTTGACACAAAGTATTCTGGTCAGGGCTATGAAATGAAAGTCAAGCTTTGTTCTGCTTTCTGTTACCTATGCGACATTGGTAAGCCCAAATGAAGGTTCACTGTTTTTGATTTAGCTTTTTATATGTATTCTAGCAAAACCACCTATAGGTCTCTGATTGATTGAAAGGAACACACAAATCATGCTCTTAATGAGTAACAGGTTAAGGGCTCAAAAGTTTATTTTATCTGTCTCTGTAGTGGTCTCTGCTTATATCAAAAGCAGAGAGAAGAGTCTAAATAACATCACAGTAAATATAGATCAAGAAAGTACAATCAGTTCAAGATACACAGAGATAAGTCAGTTGATAGACCAGAGAATGTTGAGTTTGTCTAAGACCAGGAGTACGAAACAGAGGATTTCTGACTGAGAGAAACTCACTGAAAAATATAATGAAGGTGTATTTGAGCCTTGGGTAGATTTACCATGTAGCATTACAGAAAAGAAAAATTGAAGTTGGAAAGATGATAAGCAGAAATTCTATTTAATACGTTTTACCATTGTACAGCACTACTCTGTTACATTACTCTACTCCCATGCAGATGGGAAGCAGTCCTTTTGTCCTACTGACTTTCACATGGAAGACAAACTAAAGCTTTCCCGTAATGTCTTAAATCTACCGTCGTAAGAGAAAGTTAAATAGGAAGGCTAGTAGGGGAAATAGAAATGTGAATTACATAATTTCTACTAATTGTAACTTGTTACTAACAATGATCATACAAATCTCACTAAAAAGTCAACAGGTTCTCTCAAGAGTAGTAGGAACAGTGAAAGGTTTTACTGAAGAATTAGAGCTAAGTAACAATTAGTGAGATGATTTATTATGAGTATTAGGTAGTAATTTTTGAATCATAACATATCTAAAAATTGTAAATCACTTCAATAAGCAAGCTGCAAAATTCTTTCATCAAATAATTTTGTAATAGGGGCCGGGGAGTTAGCTCAGTGGTTCCGGCGCCTGTCTTGCAAGCGCAAGGGCCCGGGTTCGATTCCCCGGTAACCAAATAACAACACTGGGTGTGGAGACCCACACCCAGCAGCAACCAGTACCACATACCACAGTGCCGGGCGTGGTGGCTCACGCCTGTAATCCCAGCACTCAGGAGGCAGAGGCAGGAGGATTGTGATGTGAGTTTGAGGCTGAGCTCAGGGCCAGCCTGAACCACAAAGCGAGACCCTGTCTCAAAAAACCTAAAAAAATAAAAAAAATAAAAAAAATTTTGTAATAAAAATGGCTTAGGTGCCCATATATAAATTTAATAGAAGCAAAAATACCAATCTAATCCCTGAATTATCTATGCTTGGTCTTCATGTTTATTTTTTAAATAAGAGGGAAAAAGAGAGAGTAAAAAAAAAAAAAACCCAAAAAGATACACTCACCACCTAGATCCATATCAACATTCCACTAGCAAATACCAAATTAGGCTGGTTACCAGTCAAAAGAAATATGAACATATGAATATTTTTAAAAGACAATATTTGTGCCTTATATCTCTCCTTTAACACATAGGTGCTTGAAATGAAAAGGACAGAGATAAGATAAAGTCTAAAATGTTAGATAGAAGGAAATTGTCCTCCAGACTTTTTTATGTTTTGTTTTGTTTTGTTTTGTTTTAGGTTTTTTGAGACAGGGTCTCACTTTGTGGTTCAGGCTGGTCCTGAGCTCAGCCTCAAACTCACATCATAGCAATCCTCCTGCCTCTGCCTCATGAGTGCTGGGATTACAGGTGTGAGCCACCATGCCCGGCACTGTGATATGTGGTACTGGTTGCTGCTGGGCATGAGTCTCCACGCCCAGTATGGCATGAGGTTTCCAGAGAATCGAACCCGGGCCCTTGTGCTTGAAGACAGGCGCCGGAACCACTGAGCTAACTCCCCAGCCCCCCCTTCAGACTCTTACAGTACTTTTACTGTGTTGTGTTCACCAAGTTGAAAATGAAGAAAATTAACATAAATAATATTCTTAAAATTTCTGTAAATAGAGCTCACATAGGAAATCTCATCTTCTAAATAAGAGATTACCTGTGCACATAAAGCTCTAGGTGGATAACAACCTGAAGCCCATCAAGGAACCTGTAAGATTCAAAATACTACACATTAAAAAGTATACAGATCTCAGCATAAGAAGAGAACTGAGAAATTTCTTCAGGTAAATGCGAACAAAATTCATATTGTCAAAGTACAATGAAATTTGTTACTGCTCCTTTTCAACATAGTACTATAAGTACTAACTAATGGACTAAAATGAGAAAGGAGATAAAGGTATAATGGGGGAAGGAAGAAATAAAACTGTATATAGACATAAATGTTTATGAAGATAACCCTAAATACTCTTTTCTTAAAAAAATTAAATCTTTAATGGTACATTATGAATATACATCATCATCTCATTCAACACTGAGTGTTTGTACCAGCATATGACATGACTTGATCCTCATTTTTTCCCTTTGCCTCCCACCCTGCAACCCCCATCCTCTAATACATAATCTTTGTTTCCTTTTTACTTTATTACTGTCCTATTCTTTTCCCCCTCGCTGTTGACCCCTACACCCTTTCCTTTTAAATATATTCAATTTCACAATATCAACTATTCATATTACAACTCATTTACAACTTCATTTTCTCATATCAGAGAAAAGACACAATATTTACATATCTGTGACCTGTTTATTTAGCTTATGTGGATGTCCCCAAGATATATTCATTTGAGTATGAATGACTCAATCTTATCATTTTTAATGACAGAGTAATACTCCATTCTATAAAAGAAGCAAATCTTCTCTATCCAGTCTCCAGTTGATGGACATTTGGCTTTTTTCCAAGATTTAGCAATCACAAACTGAGCTACTATAAAAGTCTCTTATAGCTAATAATATATCATTGTAGGGAAATAAAACACTATGTTAATATACAAAATTTATTGCTTTCTGAGGCATCCAAAATGAAGTGGAATTTGAGATTAAAAACACAACCAATTGAAATTGACATGCAAAAGAAGGAAATATAAATTTAAAATAGGAATATATGTATATGAGAAAAACTATGAAACTGTGGTCAAAGAAATCACTAAGTAAAAATAAACCAACTAGTGAATGGATAATAAAAATACAGTATATAAACACAATGAAATACTATCAAGATGTGAAAAATCAAATCTTGTCATGTTTAACAGTCATGGACATAACTAAAAGAAATAGCAACATGATGTCACTAAAACATAAAACTCTTAAAAATTTGATTACTTGCAAGTTAAAAGTAGAACACTGGTTATCGACGACTAGGGATAGCGAGGGTCAATAAGAGATGAAGAAAGATTAATTCGTGAACATTAAGTTATAGTGAGATAGGTTCAGGAATCTTTGATTTGCTACGTTGTACAGCATGTGCATTTCTATATTGTATGATGCATTTTGAAAACTTTCACAATAAAGAAAACTGTTTTGAGAGACTGATGTTTAATCTGATATAAACATGCAGCAAAGCATTAGAGTACTACATTCACATATATGATATTTACTTTTTTTACCAGGTTAAAAATAAATTTTTAAAAATGAACAAAAATCCAACACACGTGTGCAAGATAAAATTCCCTACATGATGTTATTAGAGAAATGTGAACTAAAGCATCATGACCTATCTCTATAGGCAAAATGCAGAACAGGACAAAAATTAAGGATGAAGAACAGTAGGAACTTTCATTTATTACTGTAGTGAATACAAAATAGTACAGTCACTACAGAAGAGCTTGGTAGTTTCTTATATAACTCGACTGATCATTCTCATACAGTCCAGCAACTGCATTTTTTGGCATGTAGCCATAGAAGTTGGAAACACATGTACTTAAGTCATACAGTCATTTTATTCATACTTGGAAAAATTTGGGAATAAACAAGATGTCCGTCAGTAGATGAATGGATCAACTGTAGTACATCAAGATAACATTATTCAGGACTAAAATGAAAGGTGTTATCAAGCCATGAAAGGTATGAAGAAAGCTTAAGTGTTCATATTAAGTCAACCATACCAATCTAAAATGGATTAGTTCTAGAAGTGGCAAAGTCATAGAGATAAAACTCTGAAAACTACAGAGAACACCCACTTTACAGCTAAGCCATGCCTGTGAACACATATATAATGCAATGTCCCAAACAACCAACTATTACCCCATTCCATTTTAATTCACTATAATCTTTTTACATTGTGGTTTTGACCACTATCATACCACCACTCCCATGGATTTTGGGAAGTGTGGCAGGTCCTCCAAGGATCCCAGAACAGAAACACTCTGCTCCAAAAGAAACGAGACCACTTCATGATTAGAGGAAAGTGCTGTGTCAGTTCAAAGAGCTACACCCCTAAATACTATGTGTCGGCCCTGACACCTGGTGTTCTCAGGGCCACATGCTCTTTTCACTGGCTTGGTTGAGAATCATCCTTCCTAAAGAAATCTGTAGTTTCAATTCTATTTCTGTGTGTACTTCTCAAAATTTGCTCTGGATTCCAAAATCTTAGGATGACCTCAACATTTCTATAATGGTTACATCATTATACATTTGTTAAATCCCAGAGTATGCAATGCCCAGAATCTATCTTAATAGAAAGTATGAGCTTCAGATAACATGAGGTGCCAAAATAGATTCCCCAGTTGTAACAGATGTAGCACTCCACAGGACACGATAGTAAAGAGGGCTGGGTAAGTGTATGTGTGTAAATGAAAGGGATGGATATATATGAAACTATGATTCATTCAATTCTGTTGTGAACCTAAAAACTGCTCAAACAAATGTCTGTTTAAAAATGAGAATGAACTCCACCATTCACAATAAAACAAACACCAGAAGAAGAACTCCAAGAGACAAAGTTGTAGGACAGTCTCTGGGAAATATGGAGATCAATAAGACAGTCAAGCTCAATGAGAGGACATACTGGAGTGATATTTATAAGAAGCAATACAATGTACACAAATGAGCTAGTAATATTAAAGTGACTGAAAAAAAAACTTGTGTAACACTCTTCCTGAAGGAAATATTTTACCATTATTTCCAGAATGATGAATCAAAGACATATTATGATTAACAAAAAACCCAATAGTTGTGATTGCCTTGCTCCCACTGAAATAATTTTCATAAAGGCTTTCATAAACCTGCTAGAAATCAGATATGATGTTAACCTATTCATTCCATATTACCCTCTTTGGAATTAGGAAAAAAACTGGTCTCTAGTCTTCACTGGAAACAGTTATTTAAGACATTCTTAGATTGCCTTCTGCCTTTTCTTATCTGGTCTGAGTAAAATGTAGCCCCATATACAAATTTAGAAAATAAAAACTATTTTGGATATAAGATATTTCAAATAGCCTAAGAAAAAGGAACTGAATATATGAACTTACAACTTTAAAACATCTACTGTTGTGATTACTGGGAAGTAATTTATCATGTCCTACTACACAGCAAGCACATAAAACATTTCTATAGAATGCATTAATATGCTATAAATTTATCATTTGAAACTGTTGAATAAAGCCATCATAGTAACAGAGGCTATAATTATCATCAACATCATCATCCTATCATGGAATGTTACTTGTCATTAGATGTTTGAGTCAACAGCTGGTCCCTACAATTCCCAAAATGGTTTTTACTCCCCATCCATTCCTCAAATTTAATATATGGTACTTAAGGAAAACCTGCACTGCTATGGGAAAATAATGGCTATTACTTGTTATAGTAAAGATTCTTATATTTTCTTGATCTTAAAGACAATGCTTTTAATTTTTTCTCATTAAGCATGCCTGATATTTGCCTTGAGCATGTATAGATATTGAATCAGCTTTAGGAAGTTTATTTTATTTGTAATTTGCTAAGTTTTTATATTGTTAAATTTCCAAAAACTTTCCTGGATCGAAATATATGATCCTGTGACTTATCTCCATTCACTGTTATGTTTTAATTTTACTGTGCATTTTCTCAGGTTTAATGAATACGCATTTCTAGGATGACTTCAAAATAATTTTAACGTAAGGCTTTATAAATTATTGGATTTAGTTTATGTCAGTCAATTTGTTTGTCACTGGAACAAAATATCTGGCACCCACAGCTTAAATGAAAGGAGACAGGTCAAATTTTGACTCTCATTGCATTTCATTATGACCCAGCTCAAAGTAGGAAAAGCTGATGTGTATGGAAGGTGGAGGTTGTAGAGTGGGTAGGGGAATGGGAAAAAATGAGAATCAAGATGTGTCATATAAAGGTACAAATTCTCAATGTTGAAAGTGATCATAATGTATGTATAAAATGTACCAATAGAATCAATTTTTAAAAAGTAGAAACAAAACAGGAGAGGGACACCATGGAGGAAAAGTGCTCATCCTATGGCATCCAGGAGTGGAGATGAAGGGAAGAGCTGGAAATACAAATACACACTTGCAAATGACACCCTCACCATCCAGCTCTGTGGACCAGGCCACTCCTACTAAGAGTGAATCAGCCATAGCACCCCACAAGCCAGTCTTCTCTTCCAACAACTCCATCTAGGTGAATATCAGTCTGTGCAGGGACATTCAAGTATAACCATAAAAATATACTTTGGACCAGGGATTTAGCTCAAATGGTACTGCACCTACCTTGAAAGCACAGGGACCTGAGTTTGATCCCCCTTTTTCCAAAAAAGAAGTATACACATATATGTGTGTATATACATACATACACACACACACACATATATATGTCTATATATATATGTCTATATATGTGTACATACATATATATGTATGTATGTATGTATGTATGTGTATGTACACTTGGGATATTCGCACCTACTTTCAAGAGTAATCTACTTATTAGTAAAGGTGCTAACTTCTTTTTTTTAAAGGTTTTTTTGAGACAGGGTCTCGCTTTGTGGTTCAGGCTGGCCCTGAGCTCAGCCTCAAACTCACATCACAGCAATCCTCCTGCCTCTGCCTCCCGAGTGCTGGGATTACAGGCATGAGCCACCATGCCCGGCAAAGGTGCTAACTTCTTAATTAGTTCACAGAACTATTTTTAGTGATTTGTCTATTTTATATATTTGAAAACATATTGCCATAAACTTATTTACAAGTATCTTACTCTATATCACTATATATATGTATCTATCTCATCTTTTTATTCTTAATACTGTTTATGTTCGATTAATTTTTTCCAGAATTGTTCCTGTTTCATTAGTTCTAAATGGCTTGTGGCTACACTTTACACTTGATCTTAGCCAAAAGGCCGAGAAGTGATTGTGGCTACACTTTAATAAATATTTTCTATAACAAATTCCTGTTACAGTAGCAATTCATTTTTATTGTAATTTTCTAAATGCTTACATTGGAAGTTTAAACTTTTATTAATTTCTAATCTAAGCATCCAAACTAGATATTTCTGTCTGAACTCCATTTTAACATCATTAAAAATGATTTGATCTGTAATATTTTCAAAACTACAGTCAATTATAAATTATTTGGAGATTTTAAAAATTTTTTTGAATGTTTAGTAGTTTTGTTTTTAATTGACAATTAGTAACAGTTAATTGTAATCAAACATTGTTAACTTAGTGTCACAAATCTGAATTTTGTCCAGGTTAGTTTTAAGGTGCAGCCCATTATTAATTTTCAAAATGTTCTAAATGGATTTAAAAATATAAAATCATCACAATTCCTTGGGGAAGTACCCTAAATATGTGTATTAGATTGAACTTGGACTACTTAGTTTTAAATAGTGTACTGATATCTTATCTAACTTATTTAACATTCAGTTCTCTGTTATTTAAAGAATAACATAAACTGATCAATTTGACATGTATCTGCCACATTTTCCATTAATATTTTGAGGAACTTTACATTACTAAGTACCTGAAAATAAGATCGTAGTTTGGTTGCGTTTGAAAGCTTGTCATTACTGAATAACGCTCTTTAATATTTTCTGTGGAATTTTTCCTATTCATTCTTGTCTGATATTAACATTATTACACTAGTGTTTATTTGATTAGCTTTTACCTACTATCTTTTTCCCACTTTTGAACTGCATGTTTATCAATCCATAAATCTCCAATGTGTCACTTCTAAACACATAAATTTGATATGATGTATATAGTTAGATCTGGACAGTCTGAAAATATTATTTTTAAGAGGAAAGTTTAATCCATTATATTATATTTTAGATCTGATCTAGTCTTTCTATGATTCCTGACATACCCATATGCCTATTTTGGATGCTTTTTTTCCCCCCTTTTATAACAAAACAACATACATATTCCCATTTCACCCTTACAAAATCCCCAGATAAAATTATTATTATTCCTTATACAGTTAACAATTATGGGATCAGAGTTGAAATATGTCTAAATTCAAATAGAAAAACTTAGATTTACATCTATTCTATGACATTATAAATCATAAGAACTTAATTATGCTCTACTATACTATCTTTATAAAATGAAATCAATAAGAACATCTAATTGAAAGGGCATGAAATGTTCTATGAATAGACAAACTCAAGATTTTAAGAACAATTCTCAATACTTTTCATCCCTCTTTTCAAAATTAAATGTCATAAAAATTCCCTATTTAATCATGAGAATCCAATCTTTTTTTCTAGGACTTAAGAATGAATAAAGAAAGTTGATTTTATGTGCAAAATATTTGCTCTTTTATTTTGTACCATAATTTGGAATATGTTGAAATATCTGAATTTACACCCTGCTTTCCCCATCCTGTGCAACTGTGCCTCATAATCAAACTTTCTAAACTACAATATAATTTTATACATTTTTGAATAGTGATATTTACTTGAGAAATAAAACAAGGATTTTCCTTGTGGTGAAGGTACTGTGACAGACTGCAGTACTCTAAAACTGCACTCATATTTATTTTGCAAATTTTAAGTGTCAAATTTTTATAATCATACTAGAACTTACCTAAGAAAATATATTTTCTGATTTCAAAAGGCTAGTTACTCAAATACTAAACTATAAAATCTCCAACTCTGATCCTTCTTTTGTCTTGTATCTTTTTTATTTTGATTTTTATTTCTATGATATTTAGCACTGCTTCATAAATGGTATTTTAACTTTTTATCTTGTTGCATTGTATGTTTAATATCCTCAGATGAACTTTGAAGTCTTCAAGGCTAAACTTCTTAGTTTCTATTCTATTTTACCGCATACTATGTTAAAATAAAACTAGAACAATCATTTCATTGTCTCTCTACCATTCTGTCTTTCTTGAATGATCTAGAATATTAGATTTGGAGTGTTATTTTGAAGTATAAAAATAATGATAACTAACCTTCTTTACTAAGTAATATTGAGAAAACAGTTACAAATACAACCGAACAGTAATTCAGGTAGGCTACCAGATACCATGATCACACATTGGCTTGAGATACTTCAGCCTCTGTTGCTGCTTGAAAAGCAATCTATATAGTGAATGGAATCCATGTTTTATGTGTGGATGAAGTCAGCTTTCCAAGAAACCAACATCTAGTCTTTTTCTTTACTAGTATAATTGTCCACTGTGCTTCTTACATCCAACTTGTAAGTTATGATTTGTACTACATCCTAGGTTAAAATGACCTCTCTACTCCAATCGCCAATGTATGGGATGTTTTTATCATTTGCTGTAGAATATTAACTTTAAATACTATCCAAATATAGTAAAACATAAAACATTTTTAAGTACAAAGACAGGGTGAGACACACTATTGATTTACTATACAAAAGAAGAAATCAAAACAAAGTTTTTATACTTAACACCAATATCTCCACTAAGAAACTAAAAGTGCTTATATCAGTGTGCAGCTTCATTCCTAGTAGTATGGAGGTATTGAAGACCTAATACATAGCGTTCTAGGTATAATTCTGTTAAGGAACTTCACATTTTGCCATTAGAATTATTTCCTCTCTATGTTAAGCTTTAATATCCTTTCAAATACATTAACATGTCACCAGAACCGGCTCTCACAGATTCGTGCCTGCTTTGAATATTTCCATTTTAATAATGGCTTCACATCTTTACTCAGAGCTTTATATACTCCTAACTGTCACAGGGGCTTGTGGGAGACAGAGGGAAGCAGCTCATCATCCACAAAAGTCATCCAGTGTACAACTGCTTGCTTTAAAATACAACCCACAGGAAAATCAAAGGCGAACACCATTTACATTTGATTTCCTCCACCCTTTGTGCTCATTCCTGAATAAATCTACAGGAATTTTCTAAGTCCCTCTAAGGACTGCTTAAATCTTTCCCTCTCAGAGATTGATGATATAGAGTTTCTAGCTAAAAGAACTAAAAATCTCTCTCTCTCTCTCTCTTTCTCTCTGTGTGTC
>PVIR01030824.1:0-19931 GCA_004026965.1 Petromus typicus | reverse complement strand
AAAAAAAACTAAGCCAAAAGAAAACAAAAAAAGAAAAATAATGTAGTGGAAAAAAACACCAACAATTTATATTTAGAATATATTCAGTATGGGTAGTTTAATAAAGTTTAAATCATTTTTACCTAAAATCTTATTAGAGAAGCAATATATCACATTTCATCAAAAACTTAGCAAAGGAAAGGAAAATAAGGAGAATTTTTTCCAAAAACATTTTTGCCTTAGAATTAGAGCCAGTTTTCCATCTTAGATCTTGTACTGCAGTCCAAAAAGTACATTTGAACAGGATAAAGAAATTTTAGAATTATATGGAAAAAAGTGAAGTAGTTCAAAAGAACAGTGTAGTTTATATTGGGAGTTATAATTCTTCATTATTAATGTAATTCATAATAATATTAGATGAATTACCTAATCAAACATTAATGGTTGTTGCTTTGAAAAGCTCAGGATCTAACATAGACAAGAAATACAGATGGTGCAACATAATTAAGTACTATATAAACAGCATTATCATAGCTGGATCACATGCTAGGGTGGCCCAAGATAGACTCTGGCTTAGCAAGAGGATGTTTGAGGGGACCTTAAGGATAGGAGGACTCTACCAGCAGAGAAAGTATTTCATGACTAGTATGAACAAGTCAAGAACAAAGGGAAAAGTGAGTCCTGTTGAAGAAGTAATGGGTACTTTTGTGTGTGGGAAGAAAAAAGAGCAATTCATGCTATATTATTTAGAAATTATCCTGCAGACACTGAGAGCCACTGAAAGTTTTTGAGCACAGAATTTTCTGTACTGATCCAGTTTTTAATTTAATTACAATTTCAATTTCAGTAGATGGTAAAACAATATAAAAGCCTGAAAGAAGCATGATCAAGAGGGAAATGAGAGAATCTATTTCTGAGATATTTCAGATGTAGGACTGTTGGGACCAGTCAGTTGAGAGAGGTCAGGTTGCTGGAGGAAGGGAGTTCTTGTAGAAAAACTCTAATTTCTTGCCTGGAAAACAGACCAATATTTGTTGGATGCCTATGACATTAACCACCAGTATGAATGAAGGGGAAAGACAGAGGGCTGTCATGGCTAAAGAATGAGTTTGCTTTTGGACATCCTGAATTTGAGGGTCCTGTATGGACACTGAGACAGATAAGATTCTAGCACTTGGAAGAAAGATGTAGACTAGAGATCAAGATTTGAGTAAGTTTACTGGAGAGGATATAAGGAAGACAGAGATCAGGACAGAGTACCATAAACCAACAGATGAAAATGAACAACAAAACCCTCAGAGATGCCTCTGGCATTTTGCACAATGGCCTGTGATCAGGCAGAGGGAATTATTTCTGTAGAACAGGAGGAGGTTGTGAGAAAGCTGGGGTGTGGATAGGGTTAGTATCCTTGGTCCTACGCGGTCATCTCCTCCTGACTGTCTCCCTGGCAGCTCTGTCCCTGTAGGTGGATTCAACTTATGTTGCTTTGGGCAGCAGTATTTTTTTCCCATGCTTTACCCAAAGACCTGTGACCTTCAGAGACTTAATTCTTTTAAAAAAGAACTATAAAGAGAGGAGGACTCATCTCTGCACTGCTTTGAGAGTGGAAGTAACTGTAATTCAGCTTTCTGAATTATCAGAAAGATTCCTAACACTGAAGCTTAAAATTACAGAGCCTTGCTGACCCTTCTCTCGAGCCAGAAGTCAAAGTGCAGGGACAGATATAACTTCTCAGCCCAGACCCCACTTTTTGGTTTATTTTAGTCAAATCAAACCTGAAAAAAATAAGAATAATTAGAATTACCCCCTCACCCTGCTCCCCAGTATCAGCAGGAAAAGAGAAGGGAAATTAGCAGAGGAGAATGAGGACAAGGAAGATGGTGAACTAAGAATGGAGTTAGGGATACAAGAAACAAGACCAGGCCATGGTCAACAAAGTTACAGGTTGGTGATGAGAGGTGAGACTTGCAGAGTGCCCATTGGCTTGTCCATCACGACAGACAGCATAATGATGTGTGGTCTAGAAGACAGATTGTAGAAAGGCAGTGGGCAAAAGAGAGGAAGAATTTAAAGACAGGTAATATGGCCTTCTTAAGAAATTTGTATTAGAAGCCAAGCACTGTGGTGCATGCCTGTAATTCTAAGCACCTGGGGATCAGAGGCAGGAGGAGTGCAAGTTGAACCCAGCCCGAACAATTTAACAACTTAGCAATATCCTGTCTCAAAGTAAAAATATTAAAAATGGGTTAGGGATGTAGCTCAGTGTGAAGGCCTTGTGTTCAGTCCCCTCACTAGGAAAAAGAGAAAGGAAAGAAAGAAAGGGAGAGGAGCCGGGGGTTTAACTCAGTGGTTCTGACGCCTGTCTTGCAAGTGCAAGGGTTCGATCCCGGTAACCACATACCATACTGGGCTGGAGACTCACCCCAGCAGCAACCAGTACCACACACCACAGTGCCGGGCGTGGTGGCTCACGCCTGTAATCCCAGCACTCGGGAGGCAGAGGCAGGAGGATTGCTGTGATGTGAGTTGGAGGCTGAGCGCAGGGCCAGCCTGAACTACAAAGTGAGACCCTGTCTCAAAAAACAAAAGAAAACCCTAAAAAAAAAAAAAAGAAAGAAAAGGAGAGAGTAGTATAGAATCATGATGCAATTATGTGGACACATATAGGGCAAATAATGAAACTGATTCACTGTAGTGCTGTTAGCTGTCACCATTCAGCAATATTGGACACTTGAAAGGCTATAATTTATGCTGAGTAAATGTTTAGAATATTATTTTTTCTCTGACTTGTTCTATCTTTACTATCTCTCTATCTCTTTACTATCTCCATTGGGGTTTAACAGCTTGATCTTCTTTGCTATTTATCGACTTTCTGACTTGTGGACCTTGCATAGCTTCTACATATCTTCTTAGTCAAGGAGATCATATGCTTCCTTCAAGGCAGATATAATCTTATTATTCTATAATCTTATTTATGGGCACATTAGACAGGAAAATATTTCTGCAAGTCATCTACCCTTGTGTAAGATTCAATTCTTTTGAGTAATAACTTGTAATGAAGATGACTATATGTTCAAGACAATTGTAGATATTTATAACCATTTTAAATGGTTTTGTAATTGGAAGAGAATACAAATATTGCTATAGCATGTTCTAAAAGAGAAAGGGGCTGAAAACTTTGAAAAACCTTCTGGGAAGAGAAGAAATTATTATTGTATCTCCTACAGCAAACTAAAAACTTACTGTAGAATGTTGTTTAGAAAGGTATTTTACTTGAACATACAGCATTATGCTTTTAGGAAAAACTGTACCATTGTATTAGTTGTGTGCAATAATGATATTACTTTAACTACAACCAAAGGTTTCATGTGGAAATTTCTATTTTGGAATATTAAGTGATAATTACTTGTATGTGGATATGATATATCTAACTGTAACCTTCGCCTCCTTCCCTTTACCTCAACTGTTTCTTTATTGTCTAGGCAATATCCCAGTCATTCCACTTAATTTTGTCATGATATCACTGGAGAGTCCATTTACCAGAGACACAGTGGAAGGATGTGTTAAAGAGACGTTGCTTTTTTTATCGCGATCCATTTCAATTAAAAAAAATGTGGAGTTTACATTCAAAGGAATTGGGGTCCTTCTGATCAAAGACAGCAAAGTGAAGATGAAATTTTATAAAGACTTCCTTTGTACTGTGGATGGAAGTGGGACTTTGATGAAAGCCCTGGCAAATGTAATGTTTTCCTTCTCTTAACTGTTCTTTTCAATTGTAGCACTGAATGATTCACAGCTATGCTGTCATTTAGGGAAGCTCAGGTTGATGTATTTCAAGTGATGGTTTCCCCAAGTTCATGGAGATGTCTGTAGGTGAAGAACTCTCACAGAAAAGATGAGAGACCCAAAGGGCCTTCTAAATCAATGCCAGTTAAAAATATAAACATCATTAGAAACTAATTCTGAATATTTTATAGTACTTCATAGTTTAAAATTTTACATATTATTTCACTTGAGTCTCAAAATGTAAAGCTAGCATTATCATTCTGAATTCACAAGTGAGGAGATTGGACTCAGAATTTAGAAGTGTTATATGAGATGCATGAAGTCGAAGTGCCCATATTGCAAGCTCTGTAATATGAGCTCAGACTTCCTCATCACCTAGTTTTTGCATTAATGAATGCAAGAGAATATAATTCAAGTCACAGCAGTATGTCTTTAGCTTTTAATTTGCCAATTTATAGAGGAAACTTTGTAATTGGATACCATCATTTTTAACCAGTAAGTAACTGGCATGACTTTCACTCTAAGGTGCGCATAGCAAAGGTCAAGAAGATAGCTAAATCAATAGATTTATTGAATGTACCTTAAGTACACTTTAGAGAACTAACAAAGTGGATGTGAATGAATTGAATTATCACAGAATCCTAGAGAGAAAACACCTGATTGTTTAAATGAAAATGGTGGCACACACCTGTACATCCCAGCACTGAGAAGGCTGAGGCAGGAGGATTGCAATGAGTTGAGGCCAGCTCAGGCTACATAGTGAGTTCAAGGCCAGCCTGAACTACATAGCAAGACCCAGTCACCCCTCCCCAAAATCTTTGAAAAAGATCTAATTCTACGTTTACATGGAGCTCTGGGCTGGCAACCGAGGAGATGATAATGTGCATAATGAAAGTTGTGGTGCTTTCTACACATGTGACTTTATACAGGATTTCTAAGAAGAATGCCAGTCTAGTGTGTGGAAAGTGGAAACATACACAGGAAAAACTGTCTCTTCCATGAAAACACAAGGCAAGATTTGCAAATCGATAAGCAAGGCCACGGTGGTGTGTTCATCTCTCATCCTGAGGGATTCTGCTGACTTTTGGCACTTCACTATGAGTTTCACAGACAAGATAGCATTTTAGTTAGCCTGCTGAACTCTGAGACATAACTGTTGTTTTTACTACTGGTGACTCCATCTAGGGCTTTCACACCAAGCTACATCGTCTGGTGTAGCTTGGGACATCGTCTCCCTTCGTCGCTAAATTGCCTGGGTTAAACTTGAAAGTTTGATCCTCCTACCTCAGCTTTCCAGAGTGCTAGCATTACAGCTCACCACACACAACTAGACATATCATCTCAGGAACATTTCTCCGGATAACTAGTTTTTAAGAAGATATTGTATGAAAAGAGTTGGAAGCCAAACAGATTGAGAACTGTTGATGGCCTGGTCAGCCTCAGGTGCAGAGGCCCCAAGCACATCAGCCAGTGGAGAGCTGAGAACGCTGTCTGTAAAGCAGCAGGGTCCACTGAGTGTACTGAATCATAGATCTCTTGCTTAAGCCAATACTTGTCATTGGCTTGTTAACTACATACACTGTGAGGTGGTGGGAGCGATAGTGTTATTCTCAACTGTCCTAGAACGCATCTGTGAATACTTTGCTACAGGGATAGTCCTCCTGGGAACTTGTCCTTTTTGCAATGATGGCTGATTTTTTTTAAACTTCTTTTTGGGAATTCCCTTCAACGCTTTTTTGGTAGAACTAGCATTCATTCAAAAATTATGTTTTTCTATACTATGCTATACTTATAAAGTAATAGTATGGTTATTATTATACAGTGTAAAATTATAGCAGTTATATCTTGAATCTTTATTTTGTGTTCAGTCACCTGAAGTATCTCCTAAAAGTCCTAGAAATTAGGGATAGGGGTTTAGGTCAGTGGTTCTGGTGCCTGCCTTGCAAGCACAAGGTCCCAGGTTCAATCCCCGGTACGCCCACCAGCCATCAGTACCACACACCGCAGTGCCAGGTTTGGTAGCTCACACTTTTAATTCCAGCACTCGGGAGACAGAAGCAGGAGGATTGCTGAGTTTGATGCTGAGTTCAGGACTAGTCTGAACTACAAAGTGAGACCCTGTCTCAAAAAACTAAAAAAAAATGTTCTAGAAATTAGAACCATTATTACCCCACAAATCTAGTACCTCACACAGCAGTTAGGAGTGTGGGGTTGGAGTGAGAGGTCACTTGACTCCAAAATTCTTCATTTAACTTCCTAATTTTAGAATTGCTAGGGTCAAAAGTGGAATCGGCAAGTGTGCTCTTTTCCTTAATACTTTCAAGAAGCCCTTTTTCTGTCCAACACGGCTGAGAGAAGTTGTCAGTTTGGAGGCAGTTTCCAAGGAGAAGGTTTGGGAAAGGCAGCATCCGGGAAATTGCTGTGCAGCCAGCCAGGTTTACTACTGTGATGAATGAAATTTTTCTTCTTTGAATTTTAAATCTCTTGGCCAAAATTGGTCATATGAAATATCTTAGCAGCCTTGCCTCAGCGACAGCCAGTAGTTTCTGATTTGTCTTTCCTGGGTCACAGCCCAGGTTTAACCTTTCCTGTCTCTCCACCAGAGGCCTGGCACTGTGGACTCTGTGCTGTCTTCCAGAGAAGCCCTGGGGCGGAGGCCTGGCAGCATGCTTGCATTTCCAAGGTGGGTGCTTTGCTCTGTGGGTTCTGTAAGTATCAGTTCTCCTGGCTAATCTGCTCATCTGTTCAGGTGACATTTCTCATGCTCCTTTTAATGGATTCTCTCTCTCTCTTAATACACCAGCAAAGAAGAGCTTGTTGCATACATTTCCTGTAGTTAAATGCCAATGGGTCTTTAGAATATTCTTTTTTTTTTTTTTTTGAGACAGGGTCTTACTTTGTGGTTCAGGCTGGCCCTGAGCTCAGCCTCCAACTCACATCACAGCAATCCTCCTGCCTCTGCCTCCTGAGTGCTGGGATTACAGGTGTGAGCCACCATGCCCGGTACTGTGGTATGTGAGACTGATTACTGCTGGGTGTGAGTCTCCACTCCCAGTATTGTGTGTTTTTACCGGGGATTGAACCTGGGTCCTTGTGCTTGTACGACTTTGGAACCACTCTGGAACCACTGAGCTAAATCTCCAGCCCTAGAATATTCTTTTCTAAAGCTATTCTTCATTCCCTGAAAATTTTGCTACTAGACGAAGGAATCTAACCCTTAGCCTCTGCCATATAAGGCTTTTCTTACCTACTGGGCTTTCCTCCACTTTCTCTGCTGTAGCTTTTTCTCTTTCTACAGTCTAGTACACCTCTTATCTGAGCTTTGATTTTGAACACTAAATAGATTTAAAAAGATAAGATACAACAGGGCACAGCTTTATCTTCAGTAGTACATTATTTTTAAAAATGATAATAATGATAGCCCTGAGCTCGACCTTGAACCCACAGCAATCCTCCTGCCTCTGCCTCCTGAGTGCTGAGATTACAGGTGTGAGCTACCATACCTGGCACGGTAGTATGTGGTTCTGGTTGCTGGTGGGCGTGAATCTCCATGCCTGGCATTGTTGTATGTGGTTACTGGAGATTGAACCCAGGTCCTTGCACTTGCTAGGCAGGCGCCAGAACCACTGAGCTAAATCCCCAGCCCTTTAGTTATATTTTTAATCTGAACTGCAGTGCTATTAACCACTGTGCATTTGAGGTAAAGGAAAGGTGGAGAATAACTGCCAAAATCCTAAAGAAATATTTTTGCATATATTTGGAACCCATGAACATCGTCTTTGTTAATTTGGAACATCACACGTACCTCAGAAGAAGCAGAGTGAAGAAAAGAGTAAGCCTTAGAAATTCATCAGTCCAAACCCCTCATCCTTATTTTTCATATAAATGTATGTGCATATTTATTTTATAAAATATTGAATTTCGTTGTGGTCATTCTATACATGAATATATCCATCCCTTCATTACTATCCCTTATCACCCCACTTTATCAACCCCTGATGCCTTCCTCTTGCTTTGCTTCCATTTTCATGTCATGTTTTTGAGATTGCACATATTAGGTAAAACATGTTCTACTTGTCTTTCTGAGTGTGGCTTATTTTACTTAGCATGGTGGTCTCCAGTTCCATCCATTTTCCTGCAAATGGCACAATTTTGTTGTTCTTCATTAATAATAATATTTCTTTGTGTGTATAAAGCACTTTATCCTGTTATCCATTGATCGGCACAAAGCTGATTCTATTTCTTGGTTATTGTGAATGGTGCTACAATAAACATGGGTCTACATGGATATGTCTATAGCCTGCTGACTACTCTTTCAGTATATACCAAGGAATATATACCTAGATTATATAGTGATTCTATTTTTCATTTTCTGAGGCTGTACTAATTTAAATCCCTGCCAATAGTGTATTAGCAATTCTTTCTGTATTACATCTTTGCCAGTATTGATTATGTTTATGTTCTTCATAGCCATTCTGAGGGAGACGAGATGGAATTTTGGTATAGTTTGCATTTGTATTACCCTGATGGCTGAAAGATGTTGACTATTTTTCATATAAGTTTGGTGATTTGTATTTATTCTTTTGAGATTCTATTCAGTTGCTCAGTTTTTGGTTGGATTACTTGATGTGTGTGTGTGTGTGTGTGTGTGTTAGTGTTATGTTGAGTTCTTTATATATTCTGAATAGCAATGCTCTGTTGGAAGAGTAACTGATAAAGATTTTTTTTCTGTTTTGGAAGTTGTCTCTTCACATATTTCTCTGTTGTGAAGAAACATCTTAGGGCCATGGAGTTAGCTCAGTGGTTCTGGCACCTGTCTTGCAAGTGCAAGGGCCCAGATTTGATCCCCTGGTAACCACATACCATACTGGGCGTGGAGACTCACACCCAGCAGCAACCAGTACCACATACCACAGTGCCGGGCGTGGTGGCTCACGCCTGTTATCCCAGCACTCAGGAGGCAGAGGCAGGAGGATTGCTGTGATGTGAGTCTGAGGCTGAGCTCAGGGCCAGCCTAAACCACAAAGCAAGGCCCTGTCTCAAAAAAACCTAAAAAAAAAAGAAACATCTTAGCTTGATGCAATGCCATTTTTCAATTGTTGATATTATTTGCAGAGTGATTGGAATCCAGTCAGGAAGTCATTGCCTGTGCATATGGCTTTAAGTATTTTTCTTGTTTTCTTCTGGTCGCTTTAGAGTTTTAGGCATTATATTTAGGTCTTTGATCCACTTTGAGCTGATTTTTGTATAGAGCCAGAAATACGGATCTAGTTTTAGTCTTCTGCAGATAAATAACCTGTTTGTTAAAGAACAAATTGTTTTCCAGTCTATTTTTGGCCTCTTTGTCAAAAATCAGATGGCTGTATCTTTGGGAATATATTTGTGTTCTCTATTCTATTCCATTGATTTTTGTCTATTTTTGTACCCGTAACATGCTGTTTTTGTTACTATGGCTCTGTAGTATATTTGAAGTCAGGTATTGTGATATCTCTGGCATTTGTCCATATGCTTAAGATTGTTTTGGCTATAATATTCTTGTTCTTTTATGTTTCTATATAAATTTAATGATCTTAAAAAATCCTCTTATCTTATAGATGGAATAGCCATACAACTAATGAATGGCCAGGCCACAAATAGTTGGCCCCCAATTACTCCAGAACTTTTCCATTGCACCATATCGTCCTTCTCCTGAAAAATAAACTAAAGGACAATACAGTTTTAATTTTGATTGTTTTGGAAGGCATGATGGCCCTTTTTGCCATATTTTGCCTGAAGCATTGCAGGAGAGAAATAATTACAATGAAATAATTACTGTCAAATTGAGAGCCTAGATATGGACAGGAGGATTCAAATTCCTTAAAACAGTTAGTGTTTATCTCAAATTTGGCCTCTGAATTTTCTCAGAGGCACCACCCCCATTCCCAATTAAAGCTCAGTATTCTATATTTGACACCAAAGAAAACTTGTAAGTATGCAAACTGTACCCCAAATCATACCTTTGCAGGTCTTTCACTTTTTCCTGGGGAGGTCATAAGAAGCAAAGTCAAGAAAAAAGGAGGGAAATGGGATCTCTCTAGCATTTAGCTGCTGAAACAGAAAAGACACAGAAGCCTTCAAACTGGAGCCAAGTCCATGAACTTAAACAGAGCCTTTCTTTCTATACAGCCTGATTTTATGCCCACCGTATAGTGACACCGTGTCTTGGTTGGTTCCTAGACTGAGCCTCAAAGAAAATGAATCCTTTACAATTGCTTGGAAACCCATTTTCACTCAGGGAAGTGAACTTACTGTAGAATCATCAAACTGGCCGGGTTGCTTTCTGGAACTGAGAGTTCACACAGTTCTAGAATTGAGAGAGTTCATCATCTATTCAGGTCTAGTGCAGTAGACAAAAATTTTGACTTGTTCCTAGGATTGAGCATAAAGATATGGAGAACAAACCACCCATGGAGATCATTGCAGAAGAAAGTGAAGGAAATAAACACGAGAAATATAAATTGAAAGACCACTCAGATAAAGAAGAAGCCGTCAGAGGTAGGTCAATGATTTTGGTGTGTAATGTATCTCTCTTTACTCCTCATATGCATTTAGAGAGAGGTTTTAGCAATTCTGTATGCCCAAATTAATAAAGTCAGATTCATGAATAATCACTGTATTCACTTCTGTATCAAGCATCGTCTATATATGAGATCCTATGTCTCACCTTAACCGCTCTGTGAGTCTTAGATCCTGTGCTCTCCTGCTCTTAGACTGTCAGTGATCTCTTCACTGGCTCTCTCCTGCTTAAAGGAGTCCAAGCTCAGATGCACACAGGGTCCAGATTTGTGAAGTAAATCTATACGAGATGTTGGGGAACTATGTTGGTTTAAATGATATATTTTTATGGAAAATAAGGTGTGACAGTTTTATATCTTTGTTGTCTGCAGAAAATAGTTGGAATCTCCTGTCTGTGTCTGCATTTGATCTTATGTAGTAAGTGGTTTAGGCTGGAGCAAATGCAGAAAATTCAAGCACTCTGAAGATATTCTGGAAGGGCTCAAGGGATGCTCTGAGGCTGCCAGACCATGCTTCGATGCTGTTATTATAGTAGTGGAAGTGTGGTCCAAGTGGTATTATGTGTAATTTTTCAAGAAGTGTAGAGATCCTGACTTTGATGTGCAACTGATGGATTGTTAAATGTTGAAACAACAACAAAAAATTGTGACACCACCCCCCCTCAACTCACCAAAAACCCATGTTGGTGGGTCAGTGTTGACAAGTAGATGTCAGGTTTTGGTATTTGGCTTGTAGGATCATGTGTACATTTTCAGTCTAATATTTATGAAGTTTCACTTCTCTAGTCTCTGCTTTCTGGATAGACTCCTTCTTTGGACAGAATTTATTTACATTCTAGCATGGCGTGCTCTTCTTCATCTTTATCTTTTTGTTTACTCCTTTTCTCCAGCCTGAACTTCTCTTCTTTTTCTTTTTGTCTGTCTCAGCCTTATTAACCTTTTACCAACCAGTCCACTTTGACTTTCTCCATGTAAACTTCTTTTATCACTGGATTAGAATCTTTTTCTAAATATGTCAGACCCTTAAAGAATGTGCTGCTGTTTTGGGACTTAGATTTATGGCACCATTGCCCTAAGACACTGTTTATACAATGTACTTACAGCACTTGTCTCCATTGGTAGTAAGGTCTCCACAAGCAAAAGATCTCATTGTTTAAAATATCTTCATTTTTTTTTTCTCACTACAACAGTTGAAATACATTTGGAGGCAAAGTCTTGTGTCTTTGGTTCTTCCCAGTACCCACCACAGTGCTCTTTGGACATATGTGCCAAAATAATATTTTTAAAATACCACATTTTTTTAAAATACCACTTATTTAAAGATAAGATAGAGTGCTGTTTGTGAACATTTACCTTGGTAAGAATTATCAGTTTATCTGTGTTAGGTGCAAACAATACATTTAATGGTTTGAAAGTTGAAAGTCCACCTTTTTTTAATTCTATAGAAATCTCAACACCCAAGAGACTGCAAAATAGACAGACCACCTCCCCTGCCAAAGTGACAGATGTCGGTGTGCTGGACAAAGCTGAACGAAGTGGGAATGGTGGGGAAAATATGATCCCTGAGAGGTACTTCATTGACTTTTTTTCTGTTGCACTTCACCAATTACAATTTAGAGATACTTCTCAACACAGAGGATTTTAGTAATTGTTCGTTTGTTCCTTTATACAGTATTATTGAAAGCATTCCATATGCTAGACAGTGAGGATAACAGAAATAACTAAGGCTTGCAATGTGGTGGAAAAACTAGACAAGTGAAAAGTGATGCATCGTGGTTTCATGGGACAAATGTTATGATAGAAGCAGGAACAAAATACCACAAAGTAGAAAATATCCACTTTCCCTATAGATTTGGTGAACTACTTCTCAACTCTGTAAAACTTTCATTTTCTCAGTGGGTAGATATTATGGTATCACATGGTTTCATATTTACATCAAATGCAGAATAAGTCTCCCAGATATCTGGCACTCCATTAGTTCACAATAAAAGTATTTTAATTAATAAATTTATTAGTTTGTCAGAACTTTGTCTTCTGTGGTGCTTTGTGAAGAAATTTCTATTTTATCCTCCTTTATCTGAGTAGGACACTTAAAATAAATTCTACTCAAGTATTTATTAAGCACTCATGTACCTTGCATTGTGCTGTCAATTTTAAATATAGCAGTGTATCACAAAACAGCTATCATGTGTCAGATTTATATACTTCGTGAGTTACTAATGTCACACTCAAGAATCCTTTTGTTCTTATTTTGTGATAATTTCACTTTTTAAAGTTAGAATTACATGTCTAATATTTTCACTGTAGTTCTATTTGGTGACACTGGGAAACATTATATGCCAGGTACTATTGAGGGCATGAACACATAGAACAAAAGACAGATAAATTAGACTAACTACAATTAACTAATCTAAGTACATACTAACACACCATGTGTGTACATGTCAGTTCATGATTATATTTTCATTTTGAAAAAAAATTCGTCTAAAGGAGTCCACAACTTAGATGATTAGAAAGTAATACTGTAAGGAAATGCAGCTCATCTACAACTTTATTGTTTATAACTAAAGTTTTATTGGAACACACACAGCCAGGTTCATTTATTTTCATATTATTTATAACAGTTGTACGAGGGACTGACACATGGTCTGCAAAGCCTAAGGTATTTACTCTCTGGCTTTTCACAAAAGAAGTCTGCTCTAAAAGATCCCAGTGATCACATTCATCATAGAGAATCTGTACTCGTGCAAGATATATCTTTTTTTTTTTTTAGATAGGGTCTCACTTTTGTAGTTCAGGCTGGCCCTGCGCTCAGCTTTGAAGTCACAGCAACACTCATGTCTCTGCCTCCCAACTGCTGGGATTACAGGCATGAGCCACCATGCCCGGCAACAAGATATATTTTAATTTCTCTTTTTTCCACATTCCCCTCCACCCTTCAAGCATTCTTGCTTTCTTTATTTACAAAAGCCACGTTTCCATATTTCCCTTCTTTTCTCACTTTTTTTTTTTTTTTAGTTTTTTTGAGATAGGGTCTCGCATTGTAGTTCAGGCTAGTCCTGAATTCAGCCTTGAACTCAGCAATCCTCCTGCCTCTGCCTCCTGAGTGCTGGAATTACAGGTGCAAGCCACCACACCTGGCATTGTGGTATGTGGTGCTAATTGCTGCTGGGCGTGAGTCTCCACGCCCAGTATTGTATATGGTTACGGGGGATCAAACTCGAGCCCTTGGGTTTGCAGGACAGGCGCCGGAACCACTAAGCCAAATCCCCAGCCCTACTGCTGTTTTCTTTTGAATTTTTTTTTTTTCTTATTTCACATTGTATAGCATATGTTTTGGTCCCAATGTACACTTTCAGTTTCTTACACCAGAATGACAATGTCATGTGTGTTCAATTTAGTTCACTTAAGATTATAGCTTCAAGGGCCGGGGATTTAGCTCAATGGTTCTGGCGCCTCAGGAGGCAGAGGTAGGAGGATTGCTGTGATGTGAGTTTGAGGCTGAACTCAGGGCCAGCCTGAACTACACAGCGAGACCCTGTCTCAAAAAAACCTTTAAAAAAAAGAGAAAAGATTACATTCAAGGAGCATCCGTTTAGCTATAAATGTTTCAAGTTTATCTTTCTTTATGAATGAGTAGTACTACATCCTTTAAAAAAAACTATAGCTTTTTAATCCATTCATCAGCTAATGGGCATTGGGTTGTTTCTAAGCATTAGCTATAACAAACTGTGTTGCTGTAAACATGGATGCACTATATCACTTTGGTATGATGCTTTTACTTCTTTTGGAAAGATAACCAGAAGAGGAATAGCTAGGTCGAATGGAACCTTTAATCCTAGTTGTTTTTTTTGTTTGTTTGTTTGTTTTTAATTTCTACAGTGCTTGCACCAGTCTGCACTCCCACCAACTACAGAGAAGGGTTCCTTTTCCCTCACATTCTCACTAGCATTTGTTGTTGGTTGATTTCTTGATAACTCCATATTTTCTGAAATGAGATATTATTTCAGTATTAGTTTTTTCATTTGCTGTTTGTAATTCTTCGTCCAAGAAGTGTCTATTCATTTCAGATGCCCACTTTTGGACTGGGTCTTTATATTTGGGGTGTCAATTTTTAAAAAAATCTTCTTTATGTTCTAGGTGTTAAGCCTATGCAGAATTAATGCCTATAATTTCTTTCCACTCGATAGGTTATCTCTTTACTCTGTTGGTGATTTTTTTTGCAGTGCAAAAGCTTTTTAATAGGATGACATCTCAGTTGTTAATTCTTTGTATTATTTCCTGTATAGTCTGGGTTTTGTTCATGAAGTCTTCACCTATTCCTGTATCTTCAAGAGTTCTACTTATTCTCTTTCCCGGAAGATTGAGTGTTTACATTTTGATATTTATTTTTTGAGCCAACTTGATATTAGATTAGTGCATGGCAAGAGACATGATTCTAGTTTTAGTCTTTGGCATGTAGAAAGTCAGGTTTTCCAGCACCACTTATTAAAGAGGTTGTCTTTCTTCCAGTGAATGTTTGACCCCTTTGTCAAATAAAAGGTGACTAAGTGTATTTGGGGTTGTTGCCTTATCTTCTAGTCTGCTGCACTGATCCTCAAGTCTGTCTTTTTGTCAATATAGACTTTAATTATTAGTGTATTTGGACCTTTCTATAACAGATTTACTATTTTATATTTATGGTACATCTAATTTATTATTCCCCTTCATCTATTTTCTGTTGGATTGATCAAAATTCTTTAGTATGCTTTAAATTTCCTAAAAAATTTATGGCCAGTGATTATTTAGATTTGCCAACACATTTTATAAATTTCTTTGCTATATCATTTTCTATATGTTTGGCCTTCTCCCTTCTAGCTTGAATCCCATAACGGTTCTTTTGGCAAGATTCTCTGTCTTCTTAATAATCTTAGTGTTTGTATTGCTTAAAAAGATTCTTACATTGTCACTCTTGGAATGCTGGTGTTTGGTTCCTGTTTTTCCTCAGCACTGTGATAACATTGCTATGGTTTCTTCCAGCAGTTGTTCTAGTGAAGAAGTCTGACTCAGTCCAGTTGTTATTCTCTCTTATAGCTTTTATGAGTCTGTGTTTTTTCTTAACGCTCTGCGTTTTATTGTTTTGTAGAAATCTTGATTTCCTGGGAAATTCTTGTTCATGCTCTTCTAGAATATTGGTTGTTGCCATTTTCTTTGAGTGCTAGGATTTCAGGCATGCATCATTACCCTGGCTTATTAATTTTAATTTTCTCTCTCTCTCTCTTTTTGCAGTACCAGGGATTGATCTTGGACTCTTATGATTCCAAGGCAGGCATGGTACCACTCAGGCTAAATCCCCAGCCCCCCAAATATTTTATTTTTTCTGTTCTTCCTTTAAGGTGATATTCTAAATTCTGTTTTCATATGAATTAATACTAGCATTAAGCAGACCAATCTACTATTTATTTCCTTTGTTAAGCTTAAAAGTGTTACTTTCTTTCTTATTATTTGTCTTATCCTATCAATTTCTCTATTATTTCTGAACATTTTGATGGTATTTGTGTAGAATTATTTCTCCCCTTTTTTGCTTAATTATTTCCTTGGACAAGAATTATCTCTTTTTTTTTTTTTTTTTTTTTTTTTTTTTTTGAGACAGGGTCTTGCTTTGTAGTTCAGGCTGGTCCTGAACTCAAACTGTTTCACATGGAGACGAGGCAGGAAGCAAACTCCCTGTCAGTGCAGGGAGACAGAAGCGCTTGTATACAGTCATAAGTCCTAGGAATTCTACTCCTCACACACATCCAGAATATACCCACTTTTTATCACCTTTACTGCTGCCACCCTTGTTCAAGGCACACTCCCTTTTTGAGCTACTGGAAACAGTCTCTGAATGGTTTTCTTACTACTGTCCTTGTCCTCATTCATTTTCTTCTCACACTGAAGCCAAAGCAATCGTGTGCATGTTAGATGAGCTCACCCCCTGCGCCAGGCCCTCCATCTGCTGCCCATTCTCAGTAGGACCAATGTGAAAGTTCTCACTGTAGGGCCTGGGATTTAGCTCAGTGGTTCCGGTGCCTGTCTTGCAAGGGCAAGGACCCGGGTTCGATCCCCAGTAACCACATACAATACTGGGCGTGGAGACTCACCCCAGCAGCAACCAGTACCACATACCACAGTGCTGGGCGTGGTGGCTCACGCCTGTAATCCCAACACTCGGGAGGCAGAGGCAGGAAGATTGCTGTGATGGGAGTTTGAGGCTGAGCTCAGGGCCAGCCTGAACTACAAAGCGAGACCCTGTCTCAAAAAACCTAAAAAAAAGAAAGTTCTCGCTGTAGCCTGAAGCTCCTGGCTGATGTCCTACTTCTCTGCTACAGCTTGCCCCAGCCCATCTCCCTCCAGCCACACTGAACAGGCACAGTCCCTCCTCAAGGACTGGGCACTCATTCTCTGTCTTGGAATTTCTTTTCTATGGAATGTCATTATTATTTCTCTCTTACTTCATTACACATTTTTTTCAAATGGCATCTTTGATTTATGATTTAATACTGAATTTCTCCAGCACTGTATGGCATTTGTCATCATGGAACGTGCTTTATAATTCATTCTTCTTGTTCCCAATGTCTATCTCTATCCACATCAGAATGTCATTTCCATGAGGACAGGAGGGTGTGTGTGTGTGTGTGTGTGTGTGTGTATGTGTGTGTGTGTGTGTGTTGGGGGTGTTGTTTGTACTGCATTTCCTAGAATGGTGGACATGGTAAACACAAAATGTATTTTTGAAGAACGAATACATTTTATTTTCATTTTACAAAATTGGTAACTGAGACTTGGCAAAATTATATATTTTGGGGAATGTCAGTCACTTTGTAAACAACAAAGCTTGTATTCAAACCCAGTTTTATTGGATATAAAGTACAAGTTCTTAGCTTTCATATGGGCCACTGTTCTGTAGAAAGCCACAGAGATATTTCATCTTATCTTATCTTATCTTTCATCTAGGGCATTGCTCTAGAGACCAGTTGCATTGAACATTAACTAGTGTTTCATTATTTTTATAGGTTATCACCTCAGGGTTGTCTGAATAATGACAATGAAACAAAGCCTAGAACATCTTCACCTCTTGCTTGCCATGATCATAAGAGGGCAGGACAGGTACAGTGTCTTCAAATAAAGCCCATTCAGAATTTTCCTTCAATCTCTGTTTCTCAGAAAGAATTCTGGGAATTTCTCTTTATTATTTATAGTGTTTGGGAAAGGGTCATATGTTCCAGACCCCAATTTGGCCTGTGACAAATATGTTTACTAGTCTAGATCTACTAGTCAGCTGAAAAAGGCTTGGGGAAATCTCTTTTAATTTTTAACTTCTGTTTTCCAGTTTAGTGAGTCCTTTTGATTTTTTGTTCTGTTTTGTTTTGAGACAGGGTCTCGCTTTTGTAGTTCAGGCTGGTCCTGAGCTCATATTTGAACTCACAGCAATCTTCCTTTCTCTGCTTCCCAAGTGCTGGGATTATAGGTGTGAGCCATCACGCCCTGCACTGTGGTATGTGGTTCTGATTCTTGGTGAACGTGAGTCTCCATGCCCAGCATTGTTGTGTGTGGTTACCAGAGATGGAACCCAGGCCCTTGCATTTGCAAGATAGGTGCTGGAACCACTGAGCTAAATCCTCAGCTCCCTTTTTATTTTTTGTAATGGCCATTCTATAAATCTCATTTCACTAACTGTCACAAATAGATTTTTCTGTAAAGTATAGACACACCTGGCTTTTGGAGAATTTGTGAAGAGATTATGAAGGATAAAGAATAAAATGTAAAAATTAATTTGGCCTGAAATGTGTTTGTAGGAGATGTGCTATGTATGTTTGCAACGAGCACAACGAAATTTCCCATTGCCCTACAGCGAGGAGAGGAGGAGGAAAGAGATAGAAAATGAGCAGCTCCTACAGCAGTATCAAATGCTGAAGGATCAAGAGGCCTTCATCAAGCACCAGGTAGTCCAAACCCTTGATTAAAGAGCGTTTAGTGTGGAGAAAAGGAACGTGATTATCAAGATCTACTTTCAAATGTTCCATCATGCTGGGGGTGGTGGCACGTGCCTATAATTCCAGCACTGTAGAGACTGGCGGGAGGATTGCTGTGAGTTTGAGGACAACATAAACACAGCAAGACCCTGTGACAAATAGCAAAACAAAATATATCACTGTATTCCTGTATTATCTAATCATTTATATTCTTCTTGACTGAAACTTAGGTTTTCATTGATAATAACCAACATTGGAATAAATAGTCACATGATTCAATGTTTGCTCATGTCACTAATTTTTTTTTTCTTTCCTTAAAGGACTGAATTTTAAAGGTGGACTTGCTAGATTTATATTAATTTTTTATTTCTCATAAAATACGATTCTGCTCATAGATTTTACTTTTTAAATTCATGGCCTATCTTAAGCAAGCAAGGACAGAATGGTATCATTATGTATGCTCTATCTATATTTGTTTGGTCTCCAATAATTGACTTTATTGCTTTTTTCTGCATCTGTTATTGTCTTCTACTGCTTTGTAAGATAACTGGTTAAAGTCCAAGAATAGAAAATAACAACTCCTCCCTAACCTACCTAAATCTATGACGATGTCAAAGTACCACTGCCTCCAAACAGGCTTCTTTGTTGGACTATGGTAATATTATAAATTTTAAAAGTTTAAAAACTATACTTAAATGTGTTGTTAAAATTTTTAAAATTGTTTTGTAACAGATAAAAACTTTGGCAGCTAGAGAACAGAATCAGAAAAATGCTGCTTATAATCTTGGAGTTGCGGAAGCTGTAAGACATCACAAGCATGAAAAACCAGAATTTTATGTAAGATCCTTTATAAAACTTCTGTTGCTAACAACTGACCCACCTATGAGTCTTTAGAGCCACCCCATTTGCAAGATTTTAAGGTTTAAAGGCTGTACTAAATTTTAAGTGTCAGAGTAGATAGGTGGATTGTGCAAAGGGGAAGCTTTCTTTGTGGGCAGGTGCTGCCCAGTGTCTGCCTCCGTACAGCCTGCAGTCACAGACATCTCCTATCAGTCCCGTATTCTTTATGGTCATTCTCAACCAGAGCCTGGGCAGGTGATGGAGGGCAGAATACCGAAGTTCAGCCCTGGGAGCTAAAGAGAGAAACAGCAGAATTGCTGGCTCAGTGAGCATGCCAGAACCTCAGACTCTAGGGCCCTTCCTGAATTCCTACCTTAGCAAGTGACAACACCTTCCAGCCAGTTGTACACTACATCTTGGAGTGATCTCAAGGTTTTTTTTCTCTGTCCCTCACATCCAACATAGTCCAGTTGCCTTTACCTCCAAATTTAAGATCTCTTCATCTTCAGTGTTACCACCCTAGACCAAGCCATGAGGTTCAACTTTTGCAATACTGCATAGTTACTCACTGTGTACACTCTGATTCTCCTACAATTTACTCTCTACATGGCAAAGTGAGCTTAAAATATTCTTAACCCAAACCTGCCACTTCCTTGTTTAGTGCCTCTGAAAGCAACCCACTACATTTCAATGAAATCCAAACTCTTGGCTTTGTCCTAACAAACTGACCCTACCTGATTTCCCCTTCCTTTCTCTTCAAACTCACCAACTTCTCCTT
>PVIR01030823.1:0-19760 GCA_004026965.1 Petromus typicus | reverse complement strand
TGGGTGCACATATGTCACTGTGATAAGAGTCTTTTAATTCTTTTGTGTATATACCTAGCAGGGCAATGGCCGGGTCAAATGGGACCATCAATCCTAGCTTTTTGAGGATTCTCCAAACTGATCTCCACAGGGGTTGTACGAGTCTACAGTCCCACCAACAGTGGAGAAGGGTTCCTTCTTCTCCGCAGCCTCGCCAACAGGATCAGGAGTTTTTTAAAAATAAAATGGAGTACTACTCAGCCATAAATAATGATAAATTAGAGGCATTTATAGCTAAACAGATGCATACTGAGGCATTAAGTGAAATAAATAGGACACCTATGGGTAAATTTCAAATAATTTTTCAGTTGTGAGAAACTCTAAGAGTAAATGAAGAACAAAATGTATAAGTAATGTAAAATAGGAAGGAAAGGTCTAAAAGGGTAGTAGAACTAGAGGTAGGATGGGATAGAGGAAAGAAGGGAAGGAAAATGTAAGAAAGAAGGAAAAAAGGAAACATAGTTTTTTTGTTTTTAATGGTCAAAAGATGGAGAAGTCCAAAGGGGAAGTAAGGGAATGGGGAAAAACAAAAACCAAGTATTATGGAAATAAGGAAAAAATGTCTTTGTAGCAATTGAGTTTCCAGGTATAGGGTGCAGCTATAAAGCAATAGATTACAGAGAAATGTAAATGACATTGAAATTTAAGCCTAACACTAAAACATTTGAGTCCCTTGTATAAAGCTTCTTACAGAAAATTAGGTTGTTGAATTAAAGCAATAAACTTTAATTCTACTGGGAGTTGCTTAAACCTATTTTACTGTTGCTCTTTAACATATAAGCTTTCACTAATAGAAGCAGAAAAACTTTAGACAGTGGAGAACTGATTGCCATGAAATGAATTCCGTACTGGGATTCATACTATAGGCAAAATGATTTAAGTATCCACAACCTTCTTGATCCATTTCACAGATATCTCCCTGGTAGTAAAACAGAAAAATTCTAATTGACCAGTATCTGTTTTGTTTCACTTCTGGTTGAAATCACTTTTTTACCTTATGAAGGAATCTAAGAGGTACTGAGCCAATACACTACCTCTTATGCTAGATGATTCACACATACATCATCTCACTGAATTTTCCCAACTGTCTTCTGAAATGCTAGATCCCTTCATTGCAGCTAATGGAACTGGAGTTGGAATGATCAAGTGGCTATGTGTTTGCACATGGCATAAAACCTATCATCTTGGACTTTCAAAATCAGTACTGTTCTACACTTTTCTTTGGTCCTTTTCATTGGTTTACCACTTTTCCCTAAGGGTAAATCATCATTCAAAATGTTAGTTCAACAGAGCAGAAGATATAGACTATTAAACTGAAAATAGTATTGAAACAAATGTACATTGTAGAACTGTACATTGTAGAACTGTAAACTGTTTTTCCCACCTTTTATCTCTTTCAACTGAAGTTAGAACATAGAAAATTCATTCCAGTTACTTGAAAGCTTAGTCAATTCCAGGTTTCCTGAGCCTCAAAGAAAAGAATTTCATGTCAGATGAAACTTTTAGTACATTAACAGGTTGGAGAGTTAGAAAGAGGCCTGAGATGAAACGTAATACTTTCACTAATTCTTCTGCCTTGCAAAATGGAGTGCAGAGAAAAAAAAAGCTCAGACCTAGAAGTCATCAGGATGTACATGAAAATCCTGGCTCTACCCCGGGGCAATTCAAGCAAGATTTTGTGCTTAAGTCAAAATGTCCCTTCAAAGCCTCATGTGTTTGAAAGGTGATCAGACCATGGAGGTGCTATACCCATCAGTGAGTTCATCCATTGATGTGTTCAGCCACTAAATGTGCTTTCTGAAGGTGCAGTCTGGTTAGAAGCAATTCACTGAGTGTGGAAACACGTGCTCTTGTCCCTGGCCCCTTCTTTCTCCCTCTGCTGCTTTGTTTCTGTGAGTTGAGGAACTTTTTCTCTACCGTACCCTCTACCATCCTATTTCTGCATTAGAGCAGGGTCCGTGGAGCCAACCATGGACTAAAACCATGAACCAAAATAAACATCTCCTCCTTAAACTGTAGGTTTCAGGGGTGGTGTCCCAGTGATGAGAATGACTGAGACATTCCTCTTCACCTTTAAAACTGAGACCAAGCCCATAGTGGCATGAGGACCAAATGAAATAATACATACAAAACACCAAGAGTCATGCTTTCTCAGTCACTTGTGATGTAGCTGTTTATTGCTACCGCTGTGTATGAGACCTGAGTGAAATGGGTGAGGGTACATGCAGTGCTCGCTGCTACTTAAGGAGCAAGGGAGAAAGAAAATCAAGGGAAGAAAGAAAGCATCATTTTTTAAAAAATTTTAACTTTTCGAACTTTAATTAACTGGAGGAAGAGGCAATTAATAGCCTTGCTGTTTATAACCATGGCTATACTGGTAGTCACGGCTCAGAGAGTGGCATTTCAAGCAAAAAACGTCTAACATTCTTAAGGCCAGATGATTATTTTACCACTAGTTGTTGTACTGTATAACAGAACTCCACATTGTGTCATCCTGAGTCATTACTATCTGGATCCCACAGATGGTGCCTCTGCTCTAGACTTACCTTCTTTTCCAGAATTTCTACATCTCCAGGCCATAACCGCCTCCTGACTCTCGCACACTTAGCCCTATTGTGCTAATATCCTGAACCCAACCATGGCTGTTTTATTTATTTTTTTTTCACTTTCTGCCACAGTGTCGTGGGCCCTGATCTGCAGTGTCTTCTGTTGTGTCTGTCTGCTTGCAGTCTGCGTACCTGAGATGAGGGATCACTTACATACACATTATCAGGAGAGACAGTGCACAGCACTTCAGTGTGCAAAACACCCTAATGGGGAGCATGCAGGCAGAGGAAGAAATAGAGTACTTGAGGTAAAGTAAGTAACACCCATCATTTCAAGCCTGATACCACATATCCTGATACATATGCAATTAAAACTGATGAAAAATTAGCAATGAGCTGATAAATTATCATGATGTGGTTCTCCTTTTAAAAACACTCTAGAGTGTTACATATCAAAAATGTCCACCTGTGCAATATTCTTTGCCTCTCCTGCAGCCATGTTTATGCATCAGTTGAACAGATCAAAGTCCAGAATTGTTCAGATCTGGCTCCAAGTTCAAATTATAGCTTGATTCACAAGTATTAGTTGTGTTGTCTTGGTTATAGTCTGAATCTACCAATTACTCAATGCCTTTGGGCCACCATTTTTATCTATAAAATGGAAATAATAGTGCCTTATCTTTCATGGCTTGGGGAAGATAAATGACATATATGTAAGCTTGTGACAGCATACTTGACTCATAATATAAAAGATTGGTTTTTAATTTAATTCTCCCTTCCTTCTCTAACATTAAAATTGGCCATCAATCCATCAAACCACAATCAATTAATTTAATCATCCTGTAACCCCAATGGTGTGCATCTTCCCAGCTAAGCTGAAGTGTCCCTGGGGCCAGACTCACCCTGTTTTACCTGGCTCAGGAACTAGGGCTCAATAAATATTAGCAGATTTAGGGGAAGGTGGAATTATATACAAGCATAATAATGCACAAGAGGAGGAGAGAGTCATAGCTATTTCAATTAAAATTTTAAGTCTCACTCTCAGACAAATGACTTCTTCAGAAATGATGTCTCCACTTTCTGCAGAGAAGATGAGAGAGGGAGGAAAAAGGAATATGAAGAGGAGAAAGGGGGAAAAAAGGGAAGAGAAAGCGAAAGCCATAACAAGAGAGCAGATAATCCCAGGTGCTTCTGACGCCAGGCAGCAGTCTCTAGCCACTCATCTTAACCAGGATGCTTAGAGCAAACAAATCAATTTAGCCACTAACTGCTTCTAAAGATAATTAAGAAGGAAGATGTGGTCTGGGGAAAGAGGGAGAGGAAAATCTCTACCTCCAACAGGTACAGAGAACTGATTTTGAACTGCCAGATATTTTTTGTATTGTCAGTATTACAATTACAGTACAGAAACAAAACAGCCTAGATTTGTGAACAGATTACAGTCAGAAATCATCTTTACTTACTGAGCACCTACTACGTGTTCACAGCTCAGCAGCCCAGAACTAATTCAGATCTGCTTAACTCCCATGTGATGAATTCTGAGCCACGCATGATAAAGTCTGAATCAAACATTTATTTGGAAGGAAAGGACAAGCAAGCAGCCTCAAAAGGAAGGAAAGGGCACTGGCCCCTATTCGAGGAGGGACAACATCGTGACCTCTCCTCAAAGGGAGTCTTATGTGCAGACCCAGGTGCTGAGGGGGGCCTGGTGGGGTGGTGGGAGATAAAAGGCTTTCTGGAGGCCCTCTGACCCCAGCCGTCCCACGGGAAATGAGCGAGGAGGCTGCTGGCTGGCCGACAAGCAGGTGTGCCCCTAAGCAGCCATGGAGATTAGCTGGGGCTTATCCAGACCTCTGCAGGAGGCCAATCTCTCCTGGTTCTCAGGAGACCCGAGCGCTCAGTCCTTTGGCAGCAAACCGGCCAGATGCAGATGGACGTCAACTTGGCCTTTTGTGAATCTCAGGCCCCAGAGCAGGCATCTGGACACCATCACACTTGCCAGGCCCCCGCAGAGAGTGAACATTTGGAGAGGACATTTAGAAAAAGGAAAAGGGGGGAAGTAGGGGCTGCAAGGCAAGGTCAGGAAAGAGGATGTCTCATGTGTGTTTGGGTCACTGTCTTAGAGGCAACTGTGTGCCATACCGATCAGACTAAATATGGGAGACATGGGTTCTGGGGGTAGATGGCTGGTATCTTCTCTTTAGAAAAGGTAAAAACCAGCCATCTCAAAGGCTGAGAGCTGCTTTTTTTGGACACCTCCAAAAAAGGAAACAGATCAGCAGTGGAAGCAGTGGAAGTGGGGGAAAGCAGGCTCCTGTCAGTGCTGACGATGGTGTACAACATCCAAGTCCGTTCACTGCCTTTGCCTCTCGGAGATGCTTTGAAATAATGACTCTGCTGTGTCTGTGCTGTGTGACTTTGAATAAGTCACTTAACCTCTCTGAGTATCAACTATTCCATTCTAAAACAGGCCTAAAAATGACTCCTTTAGGGAGCTCTTCAAGCATTAATTGGCTAATTAATGTAAACATCTGGCATAGCATCTAGCACATAAAAGGTGCACAGTAAAAGGTTCTCTGATTTTTATACTTTCAATAGAAGGGAGAAATATAATCTAATAAACATTAATGACACTTTTAAGTAAATATAATGTGTATGTGAAACAACAGGCAAAATTTGTACTATTTTAGACTTACAAAAACCTATTGCCAGGTAGGCACATAACTTTTCCAAACTTCACTAGGAAAGAGCATAGGTCAGAGTGCAGATCATCCTGACAGCCTTGCTGGGACTTGCCATTTGTGACACCATAGAAATGGCCCAATACTCAACCCCACCAAGGTCCACTCATGTCCACGGCAGAACAGATATCCCAGGTCACCCCTTACAGAGGCATCTTGCATGAAGGCAAGTAGCTGCCCATGCCAATCAACACTACAGAGACCCACCCAGGAGAAACACGTTCAAGGGGCAGGGCTGAGGAGGGGCTGCACTTAGGATTTTTGGTGCTAACATAACTGTGTTCATCAGCTTTCCATCACTATGACAGAACACCAAGACAAACATTCTATAAAGGCTGAAGCTGATCTGGGCCTCAGCCCCGTCGCACAGATGTCAGCCCATGATTTTTTGGCCCTGTGCTTTGTGGTTGGCGGATGGGATCACAGGGCAGAGGATTCCTATTCGATCACCTTATAATGTCAGGAAAGCAATGACAGATAGAAGAAAGCATTGGGGCTCCAACATCCCCTTCAAAGGTGGGTTCCAGGGACACAGCACCCTATCACCAGGTCCCACCGCTCTGACAGCAGCGTCAGGGTGGCAGCAGGTCTTCAACACATGAGCCTTTGGAGGACACTCCAGACCCAATAATACTAATCAAAACTCCTTTCTTTTCAACTAGTTGTATTACCCACATAGCTATATACAAGCCGATTCACTCTAGAGTGGCTGAAAATGTGATGTCAACTGGATCAATAATACCAGTACTGGTAATTTCCTTTCATTTTTACAGCTCTTTCCTCTCCAACAGAACATACCCAAGAGCAAGAATGTAACTCTGCAGACTGATTCATAGCCTGACCAATCACCTCTAGGGTAGAGAGCTTCTGTTTGAAAGGCCACATCATAGTGGATCTTGTCTCTCATTCCTTCCAGAAGTGGTAATGACTCCTATCTGGAATGGTCTATCACTGACACCTGAAGTTTTCTCATTTTAGAACTAGAAAGAATCTTGTACTACTCTACCCATCCACCCCTACTTTATACAGACAACTGAAGGAGGTTCAGTTCTGTGGAACAACCTCCCCATGGCCATAAGGCTAATGTGACCAACTCTGCAGTCAGTGGCTGCCTCCTCCTTGGACTTCCTGAGCATTTGAGGGACTTGTGATAAAAGAAACAATCTATTTACACAGTTATTATTAACTCCAAAGAACCCACCATAAGCCTGGTAAGAACACAACTGTGATCACAATTACCCAAGTATTTCTTCGAGCATTCTCAGGAAAAAATAAACAAAATATTAATAACCCATGAATTATCCTAATTCAGATATTTCTTTATGTGTCCTCATAGTATGTAAAACTTTTGAAACTACAATAATTATTATGATGATGGAAAAATCACCAAATATGTTATTTGACTTACTCCTATTATAACTGTTATGCTTTGGATTTAAAGTATTCCTCAAAAGCCTCATGTGTTCAGAAGGTGCGTTTTTGGAAGGTGACTTGATCGTGAGGGTGCTTGACTCATCAGTGAATTAATCCACCGATGAATCTATAGCACACTAAGCTATCAGAAAGTTGAGTTGTTCTGATGAGGTGGAAGTGGTTCCTGGGACTGTGACTTGGAAGGGTTTGTCTCCCTCCCCACTCCTGCCTTCCCCCTCTACTCTGTGATTACCATCACCAAACCAACTTTCCTCTGCCAGACCCTTCCACCGTGCCTTGCCTGCCTTGGGACCAGCCAACATACATGGACTGGGACCTCTGAAAATGTGAGCTAAAATAAACTTTGGTTCAAGGGTGTTGGGTATTTTGTCCCAGCAAAATGCTGGGACTAGGACCATAGCTGACACAGTTGTTTAATGCCATCATAATTTCCTGAAAGCACTTACTATGTGTTGGACATATGTTTAGTGCTAAGGACATTCAAGTAAGCAGATATCATCTCTGTGCTCAGGCAGGTCACCAGCAGGGGTAGGGTGTGAAAACAGGTAATGTGTAAGATACATTAAATTTCATGACTTCAGATTTGGTGGATTTCTCTGATATGAGAGCAGAAGCAAAGGCAACAAAACAAAGAAAGGGATGACTTGGACAGCATAAAAATTTAAGACTTCTGTATCACATAGATGAGATCAACAGAGTAAAGAGACAGCCCACTGAACTTCGATTCATATTCACAAATGATAGGGCTGACAAATGACCCAAAATCTCTAAGAACTGCTACAACTCAACAATAAGGAAACAATCTACTTCAGAAAAGGATGAAAATACACAAATAACCAGTGAACACCTGAAAACATGCTCAGTGTTACTTAACACCAAAGAAACACAAATCACAAACAATGAAACCAAGTGCACATCTATTTAGATTAGGGTGTCTGTTGTTAAAATATAAAACATGGGGAAAAAAGTTGATGAGGCTGTGGAAAAATTATACTCCATGGAAGAAGGCAAAATGATGCAGCCAGCATACAGTTGTTAAAATAGTTGTGAGCATGCAAAAAATTAAAAATGTAATTATTATTTGATCCCTTAATTCTACCCTGGGTATGTTCCAAAAAAATTTAAAATAGATTCACAAAAGATTTTTTACATTCATGTTTACAGTAGTATCATTATTTTTTCAAAATAATATTCTTAATAGCCAAAACATGGAATTCAACAAATTGTCTATGAATGCATAAACAGATAAATGAAATGTAGCATACACATGCAATGGCATATCATTCAGTCTCTAAAAAGAAAGGTAATTCTAACATATGCTACAGTATGAATGCTACAGTATGGATACATATGCTATAGTATGGATGAACCTACAGGACATTATGCTAAGTGATATAAGTGAGTCACAATAAATATTGTATAGTAGAGTTCAAATTCATAGGCCAGAAAGTAGAAGGGTGATAGCTAAGGAGAGGGAGGAAGAAGGAATTATTCTTTAACAGAGATAGGGTTTTAACTTTGCAAGACAAAAAGTACTCTGCAGGTGGATGGTGATGATGGTGGCATGACGTTGAGAATGCATTTAATACAACTGTCCTTTACTTAAAAATGGATAAGATGGTAATTTTTATCTCAGCCAAAAATATAGGTACTATAATTACCATCATCAGAAGCTATCCATGGTCTCCAGGGCCACATCCAATAATGCAAGGAATCTCAGCAGGGCCTTAGAGAACTCACATTCACAATAAAATCCTAATATTCAGTGTGTAAGTGTGATATACCAAGTAAAGAAGAGAGGAAGCTTTGTTGAAGAAAGCTGGTAGCTGCAGAGCCCTAGAAAGTCCTCCTTGGAGACCATAAACCTCACAACATCTTGATAAAATTGATTGTATTAAATCCCCCCATTCAAAGAAGTCATTTTAAATGTTATTCTCATCTCTATAGAATAGGCAGACAGTTAAAAAATTATAAATCATTAACTATCATTTTGACTTGGGCTTCCTGCCTCTGGCAGGACCATGAGTATGGAGGTGAGTCCTGCAGTCGTTTGCTTTTGAAAACAAATATTAAACTTACTAACAAAACTTACCAATAATTTTTCATCTCAGAACTACTCCAGATCTCAATTCCTCGGCAAGAGTGAAGACTCCCTGAAGCGCCACATCTTAGAAAGATGAAAACAATCAAATGTGGAATTCCAGAATCTTCACTGTCAGTGGGTGGAAGAAGGATGAACTGTCCTGGGGACGAAGGTAAAATAATTTCCTTTATGACCCCAATATTCACATGTTATCCAACATATGATGCCCTTAAATAGCCATCCCTTTATTTGTAGCATTTAACACACTTCTTTTTTTATATCTTTTTATGTTTAGCAATGTGTAATGCTAGAGATATACACAAATGCAACACAGGCCCTGAATTCAATAACTTTACATCCTGGAGAGTGAGACAGAATAAGGGAATGAATCAAATGTGACCATATAGGACATATTTTGAGTTTATCTGCATAAACTAAAGACAGTGAATGACCCTCTCCTCACTCCACTTTTCTGATGAGACAACTAAAGCTGAGAGGAAAACAAGATGACCCATAGTGCCACTCTATGGATTTTGCTTGCTGAAGTGACTGTCTTCAGTTCACATTCCCTGATGCCCAGGGTGTTCCTGACTTTGCTATTTGAACTTGGTCAGAGCCCAACCTGAGATTATAGCCTTCCATTCCTCTTCAAGCTGTGAGCTTCCAAAGAAAAAACACTCCTTCACCTTTGGTCACAGCCATAGCTTTGATCAGAAAGGCAGACAACCAGAGAGTGTAAATGACAAATCCGTCTGCACTGTCATCCAAACTGCAAGGTTGGCAGTATTGTCTTCCCAAACTAAAAGTGACACACCATAGTGATTACATGGCTCTGGTAGACCTTAGTGTTTGACATGGTGGATCAGACTAATTCCCACACTATCTCAGACACCCAAACAAATTAACACATGTTTCTTGATGATACAAAATTAGGTCTCTCTGTGTGTATGTATATGTGTCAAAACTGCCATATAACCACATCAGCATCAATTAAGCATTTATCCAGCTTCCACTGACCTATGAAAGACATTATCCATCAGTCCCTGAAGCATAAGTGCTGGTTATTTTTTTTAAAAAACAGCTTCTCCCCTTGGTCAGTTTAGCATATTAAATCTCGATGAAAAGCTCTTACTATCTTTTGAGCTGGATCCACACCCCAAGCTGACTGAAGCTTTTAGAACCAGCAAGAACCAGATGGCCCTCCAAGATCATTTCTGAATGTTTGGATCTGAGTCATTTGTATGTGGAAGGCTTCACAAAATAGCAATCTGGGTAGCAGGCTCCAGGCTGAGTCCAGCTTTCCAGACAGCCTATCTTTGCCTATAATTGAGAAGACAAGTACAATATTGTAGGGTTCCACAAAAATATTATAGCATTTATCTATATGTGTAGCATCAAATACATGAAGTGTCCCTGTCAGGCTGTCACTACAATGGTAGTTCGCCACAACTCCTCCTCTCCATTTCCCCCATTTCTTCTTTATCTGTATTTTTCCCCACTGTATCTATAATTTCTCTCTTAGCACAGGCACACAGCCAGCTTGTGAATCAGCCAGCAGAGGGTACTACAATACTGGTGCAATAATCCAAATCACAGGCAAATTGAGAAACTGAAAAGGATGTAGACTAATTAAAGTGAGCTCCAGTTTTATTATATGCTGGGAGCTCTCAGCCAGAAGGAAGGCTGTGGGATGGAAGAGATGGAAATAAAACTGGTAGACAGGGCTTGCTCATATACGGAAGAGGAAAGGCGGGTACGTGAATCCAGAAACACACATCCAACAGGTCAGGCAAACTTAAGTTCAAAAGTGGGAGGAGGGGAGTTACCTCAGTGGTTCCCGCACCTGTCTTGCAAGCACAAGGTCTGGAGTTTGAACCTTGGTAACCACATACAACAATGCCGGTGTGCTGAATGATACTCATCAGCAATCAGTAACACACATCACATTGCTGGGCATGGTGGCTCAGGCCTGTAATCCTAGCACTTGTGAGGCAGAGGCAGGAGGATTGCTGTGAATTCAAGGCTCACCTAGGCTACATAGTGAGTTCAGGGCCAGCCTGAGTTAAAAAGTGAGACCCTGTCTCAAAAAAAAAAATAGTAAGGTAGGGGCCGGGGATTTAGCTCAGTGGTTCCGGCACCTGTCTTGCAAGCTCAAGGAACCGGGTTCGATCCTCAGTAACCACATACAATACTGGGTGTGGAGACTCATGCCCAGAAGCAACCAGCGCTACATACCACAGTGCCAGGTGTGGTGGCTCACGCCTGTAATCCCAGCACTTGGGAGGCAGAGGCAGGAGGATTGCTGTGATGTGAGTTGGAGGCTGAGCTCAGGGCCAGCCTGAACTACAAAGTGAGACCCTGTCTCAAAAAACCTAAAAAAAAAAAAGTAAGGCGGGATCTCCATGAAGGAGTTAGCCTAACAATCCTGCTTCTCAGTATCTGTACTAAAGAAAATAAAAACTTATATCACACAAATAACTCTACATAGATATTTATAACAGTTCTATTTATAATCACTCCAATCTGGGGACAATGAAAAATGTGTTTTAATCAATGAATGAATAAATCAAATAAAAAACAAATTATTGACACAAGCAACAACATGGAAGAAATTCAAAGGCACTACACTTAGTGAAAGGAATCATTCTCAAGAGTGCTGTATTTACCTGATTCTATTTATGTAATATCAACAGATTGGTCATTGCAAGGATGAAGATGGAAATTATAATCATTAAGCAGTGGTATGGAAGAATTTTCTGGAGCAATAGATGTACTGTATTCCACTTCGAGTGTTGATATCACGAGTCTACATAAGAGCTAAATCTATATATCTATACACCAAAAGTTATAAATTCCACATTCCAATTTTAATAAATAAAATGTTTAAAAAGTAAGAGTTTTAAACTACAACAAACAACTATGATCTGAGGGTAAAATGGGATACACAGATAAAGAATAAGGTGTAGGGGCTGGGGATTTAGCTCAGTGATTCTGGCACCTGCCTTACAAGTGCAAGGGCCCGGATTCGATTCCCGGTAACCACATACAACAATGTCGATCATGGTCTCCAAAAAAAAAAAAAAAAAAGAATGTGATAGTAATAAAGAAAAAAGGAAACAAAGCTTATGTGTATAAGCAGGTTGCAGGGTGGGGGAAGGAAGGGGAAAAAAATGAGAATCAAGTCATGTCATATTCTTTTTTGGGTTTGTTTTGTTTTGTTTTTTTGAGACAGGGTCTCACTTTGTAGTTCAGGCTGGCCCTGAGCTCAGCCTCAAACTCACAGCAATCCTCCTGCCTCTGCCTCTCAAGTGCTGGGATTACAGGCGTGAGCCACCAAGCCTGGCACTGTGGTATATGGTGCTGATTGCTGATGGGTGTGAGTCTCCATGCCCAGTATTGTATGTGGTTACCGGGGATCGAACCCAGGCCTTTGCAGTTGCAAGACAGGTGCCAGAACCACTGAGCTAAATCCCCAGCCCTCAAATCATGTCATATTCTGGTACAAACTCTCAATGTTGAATGCAATGATGATGATGATGAGAAGGAAGGGGATGTGTATTCATAATGCACTTATAAAGATTTGAATTTTTAAGAAAAGAAAGGAAAAAAAAGAATGAGGTGTGGGAACTGGAAATATAGTTCACTGATAAAGCACTTGCCTCACATGCACGTGGCCTGAGAGTCAATCTCCAGCAATGCCAAAAAACAAAAAGAAAGTGAGGTTTGTTTACTCTTGGTCATTTTAAAGAATGAGCAGGAAGGTAAAGCACAGATTCTCACCGTAATTGGAGACCAAGAGAACAAGCTAACAGAAATTAAGTGTCAAGACTGGGCTCTCCATTGACTGACTTCGATAGTGGTATTTCCCTAAAATTCAGCAGCTTGAAAGAACCAAACTAGCCACTCAGACCCATAGGATGGTCACCAAACAAGGAAGCCACCATCAACGTTGGTACAACCCCACAGTCCTCCTGCAATTAGGGACCAGCATCTGCCACAAGGGAGGACAGCTTCAAGAGATTTCTCTGCCTCACTTGGTAGTAAAAAGGCAAGTGGCCAACAGAAGACAGCTAAATCAAATCTGGCCCTCTTGCTAATGAAAAAGGAGCTTGGAGGGACAATGTAATAAGAATCTCCAGAATATACAGCTTGGGAGCACCCTCAGAGTTCTGGGATCCCTGCTGTGGACCTCTGACACATTACCTTGTATCACTTCCTTATCATCACTCTAGACCAGGGTGGAATTTCTTGTCATCTGTCCTAGGCAGATGCAACTGTTTCATATTTAAAAGAAAGCAAGAGAAAGCTGATTCTGTAGCAAGTCATTATCATCCACCTGAACATTTTCTATCTCCCTCAACTTTTATGTCTGTTGCTTCTTGGTTTTTGTTTTTGTTTTGTTTTTTTTTCTCAGATGAAGCTGTTCATAAATTCCTATCAGTGATTCCTATAATAGACCTCTCTCATTCAATAATTAGATTACCAATGGGTATAGTCAAAAATTCTTATTGATCAAGTCACTTCTGATGCCTATCTGTATTTTTCTTCCATCTAAGTTTGGGAGCTCAGAAAAGGGAGGACTGTCTCACACCACATATGTGGCTGTCTTGGATTGAAGTACCATTTCATCTGTGAGCACAGAGCTGGTTAAGAAGTTGTGAATCTGGGTATTAGGCCAACTCTGCTGACAACTGGAAGTGAGATTTTTTTTTTTAAGTAAAACTTTTCCTTTCTCTGAGTCTTTATTTCCTCTGTAAAGTGGGCCAGTTGGATTATATCTGTAAGGAGCTTTTTAATCTCACAATGTTACATTTCTGTAATTAATCTTAAGTATAAGTGGAAAATAATTAAACTGATAAAAGACTGATAATTTTTAGTTTAATTCAACAAATGTATACTGCTAGTTTGTTCTGTTTTCAAATATTTAATATTCAAATATTAAAATAATTAAGAAGCTTACCTTTAAGACATAAGTCTAATGGATCAGAAGAAGAGTCTAGAGTTAAAGGATCGAAGTTCAAGATACACTGTTCTACCTTGCACCACCTGAGCTGTTTACTCAACCTCTCTGAATCTATGTCTTTTTTTATAAATTGTAAAGAGTAATGACTCCTCCATGAAATAAAGAATAAATGGGGATATACTGCTGCTTTATATTATCAAGTCATTTATAGTACAAGACTCCCCAATGGAAGTATCATTATTCTTTCTCTACTCATTCTTTTTGTTTTTCTTTTTTTGAGACAGGGTCTCACTTTGTAGTTCAGGCTGGCCCTGAGCTCAGCCTCAAACTCATATCACAGCAATCCTCTTGCCTCTGCCTCCCAAGTGCTGGGATTACAGGCATGAGCCACCATGCCTGGCACTGTGGTATATGGTATTTGGTACCGATTGCTGCTGGGTGTGAGTCTCCACACTCAGTATTGTATGTGGTTAACCGGGGAATCTAACCCAGGTCCTTGCGCTTTCAAGACAGGTGCCGGAACCACTGAGCTAAAACCTTGTCCCTGTATCTTCATTCTTAATCTCCCCACTTCTCAGCTGAACATCCTACTAAAACCCTGAGATTCAACTCAAATTCTACTTCTCCAAGAAGACTTATCTCTCTGCTATAACCAGTACAGATTCTCATTGCCTCTGGTTTTCTTCTGACTTCACTCATATGCTATTTTTCTGTAGCTTCACAAGAGACTTGAGTGTCTATGCTCTTAAGCTCTTTGAAAAGCTCAGCTTCCGGGGGCAAGGGATTTTTCTCAGCAGTTCCAGTGCCTGCCTTGCAAGTGCAAGGTCCTGGGTTCAATCCCTGGTAACCACATATCACAATGCCAGGGGTGGTGACTCACGCCCAACAGCAATTAGTATCACATACCACAGTGCCAGGTGTGATGGCTCATGCCTATAATTCCAGCACGTAGGAGGCAGAGGGAGGAGGACTGCTGAGTTTGAGGCTGAGTTCAGGACAAGCCTGAACTACAAAGCAAGACCCTGTCTCAAAAAAACCAAAACAAAACAGAACCAAAAAAACCCTCAACTTCTTACATAACTCACTACTTGTAGGGAAATCAAATTCCATATGTATCCAGTAAAATCTGTAATTTTATAAACAGATCCTACTCCCCATCTTGGGCTCAGGGTAGTCAATTAAACTAAAACTGAAGTGTTTGTCATGTTTTCTTTCCATCATACTCTCTCCAATCCTTTCTATTTAATTCCAGCTTCCATGTATCTCTCAGAGATGCACCTCTCCCCATCTCCACTGTCCCAGCCCTACTTGATCATCTCTTAGCTAAATCAACACAATAGTAGAGGGAAGGACAGATCATCTCACCTAATAATATTTGATAAAATCTCTTTGTTTACTTTCCCATCACCCTGCGTCATATCAGAAACTTAGTTGAGACAAAAGAAGACTGAGGAAGACACGCCTTTGTATTTTTGAAAAAGCTCACTAAATTGTTGTGATTGGTTGCCCATCCCTACTGAAAATCACTGTCATTAGCTTTCTTTCTGTCAATTCTTTTCCTCCTCTGCTGCCCAAATTACTTTTCAAAACCTCCAATTCCATTATATTGACTTCTCTTGCCTTTCAGATACAAACACATGAACAAACAACAGATTCCTTCAGAGCCTGGCTCCTGGCCACTTTCTTGACCTGGTTTCCTCCATTTCCTTCCAGACTCCATAGTTTCAGCCAAACTACACTGGATCTTTTTTCTCCTAAACACACCATGCCCTTTCACAAGCCCTTCCTTGCCTTGGTTCACACCAGTTCATCTTCTTTGAATTTCCTTCTGTTCTCATCTCATTTCATTCTCTCTACCTGGAAAATCTCTAAACTTTTAAGATGCATATGAATACCACTATCTCCATGAAGTCTTCCTCAATTCCTTCCCTCTTCCAGGCAAAATTTGTTGCTTTTCCCTCTACATCTTCATATTGCTGTATTCACAGTGCTCCTCTACTGCATCCCAGCACAGCTGGGCCACCATGTTGGATTTCCAAGAAGTATATAGGTTCCCCTCTTTGATCTCCTAGATCATTTTTAATTTCTGGAAACAACCATTACATTAATTCCAAAAGGAGAGAAAAACCCACCAAAAAAGAACACTACAGGCCAGTCTTGCTAATGAACATTGAGACAAAAATCCCCAATAAGATACCAGAAAATAGAGCCCAGGGAATCATCAAGAAGATCATACAGCCTGACCAAGTTGGATTCATCCCAGGGATGCCAGGATAGTTCAACATACATAAATCAATAAGTGTAATACACTATATTAACACACTCAAGGACAGAAACCATATGGTCATCTGAATTGATGCAAAAAAAAAAAAAAAGCATTTTACAAAATCTAACACCCATTCATTATCAAAACCCTACAGAAAATTGGAATAGATAGACTTTAATAACCTAATAAAATACATTTATGAGAAAACAACAGCAAGCATCATAGAGTCTATATCTTAATCTACTCTGTGTGGTATGTCTCACACCTATTTGTCTCCTGAGTTAGACCATGGTCTCTTCGAAGATAGGTAGCCTTGGCCTTCTTTGAATGCACAGTACAAAGAACAGGCTCACAATTTTGGAAGAGACTTAATAGATCATTCTTCAGGTAAGACTCAGATGAGACATCAACTTCTCAACAAGCCTTTCCTAGCCCAAAAGAGCAGGGGTAAGCTGCTTCTGTCATCACAGCACACAACAAGCACATTTTCTTGAAGAGTCTTGCTTTTGAATCCATATCCTTCACTGGCCTGTAAACTCCTCGTGGCAGAAGCCTCTGTTTATCTCTCTTGCCCACAGCATACTGCACAATGTCTGACCCATACTTCTACCCATCAATGTTCTGAGGCTAAACTGAATTCATTTTTTGTTTCTTTCTGGATAATAAGCTCCTCAAGATTACTTACCATGTCTTTTTCTGCTCTCATATTTTCTGCAGCATCTCTTCTATTCTTGGACAGAGAGCAAGCCTTCAAAATATGTGTGTCAATTGACAAATTTTCTCTGTTCATTACTGAATAAGTTTATGCCTGCCTGTGAGAGGATGCAGTGTCCCTGTTGGCTGTGTTTCCAACAAAAAGGACTTCATCTTTCAGTGAGTGTGCTCCAATCCTATTATCCTGTACATATCCTTGTATTTCAGTGTGATTAGTAAATTGTTGAATCTACCCCTGTTCCAATTCTCAGCTCATTAACCTAGAGCAGGCACTTTCTTCCTTTCCAGTAGTTCTAATACTTTCACCAAATTGGCATGCATTTTATTAATCTTTTTCAGGATTTTCTAAAAAAGTTTTGAATCCAGTCGAAGTGGTGCATGCCTATAATCCCAGCACTCTAGATAGCTGAGGCACGAGGATTGCAAATTTGAGCAACTTAGCAATTTAGGGACACCTTGTCTCAAAATGTAAAATAAAAAGGGCTGGGGATGTAGCTCATTGGAAAATCACTGGGTTCAATCTTTTTTTTTAATAAAAAGTCTGTGTTATTTTATGTCAATAATGAAGAAAAAGAGAGCTTGTACTGATAGTTCTAAAAACATCATCATTACTTACTATTGCTGAAATAAAACATCAGCATCTTCATAACTTTTATTTTAATAATGATGAGAGACAGTGAGTTTATTTTCATAAACATCCAGCATAAAATATCCCCATAAACCACAATCCTTCCATTGTGAACAAAATAATCTACAATCATAGTTAGTCTAATAGACCTATGTATTGTGAATGCTCTGGGCACTGATCCAGTTCTCAGCTTTCTTTCAACTTATTTTCTTGTCCTCTGGAAAAGATAAAAAAAAATTTTTTTAAAAACTGTTTTTTTTCAGTTCTGGGGGATTGAACCCAGTACCTTAGCACTGAGTTACATCTCCAGCCCTTTTTGAAATTTCTCATTTTAAGACTGTCTCACCAAGTCATTAAATTGCCCAAGATGGACCTGAACTTTGTGATCCTCCTACTTCAGACTTCCAGAGTGCTGGGATTATGGCATGTACCATTTGGCTAGAAATATCTTCACATGAGTTTACTTATTATCCAGCCATTCTTGAATGTCTGGACACAACTTAACTGAAATTATGATTTTAAAAATATCATTTAGCAACTGAATAACCAGTGAGAAGATTGTTTTTCCAGAAGCTTGGATATCACATAAATTTGAGTTAAAAAGAGTAAGACTGACATTGATCACAGTACATGGACTGGGGGACAGTAGGGAAGGCATAGCTGCCACCATAATCCATCACAAGAGCAGACCTGTCAAAACATTATAGAAGTTTGTCCAGAGAGGTCTGGTATGAAATTACTTGCAGGCAGAAAACAATAATATTGCACTTATTTAAAATACAAACCAAGGCCCAGGGATTTAGCTCAGTAGTTCTGGTGCCTGCCTTGCAAGTACAAGGGCCTGGGTTTGATCCCTAGTACCACACACAACAATGCTGGGCAGGGAGACTCACGCCCACCAGCAATCAGTACCACAGACCACAGTGCCAGGCATGGTGGCTCACACCTGTAATCCCAGCACTCAGAAGTTCAGAGGCAGAAGGATTGCTGTGAGTTCGAGGCTGAGCTCAGGGCCAGCCTGAACTACAAAAGCAAGACCCTGTTTCAAAAAATAAATAAATAAAATAAAATAAAATACAAGCCACACATACAAGTGAAATTTACCTTATATTTTATGGTTTTATTTCAAAGCTTTACAGTCTTGGTTACTCTAAAATTTCATGATGTGAGATACATGAGTTTTCTCGTGCAGTGAGATCATTTGTATCATTAGTTACACTGCAGTCTTTTAAGGCTCTGATGAAAAGAATGAGATGAAGTTAAGAGTTGAGGAAGCTGTCCAGATTAGTCTCATAAAGTTTGATACTAGATGAAAAGTGAAAAGACTGACATGGATTGGAATAACTCCATTTGATTACCTAAAGAGGCAAAATTCACTGACATAAAATGATGATGTAGAATATCCAAAATTACCAGTTCTAGTCAGAGGAGGACAGATCCTAGTCAAGGCTAGCATCCTGTGGACTGGAGTGGCCAATTCAAATTATTAATGAATATCAAAGCAGTTTTGAGAGTTTCAGTGCTTTTCACACTGTCCATTTTAAGGTCCATAAGTCCTACTCCTGTCAAAACTTTAAATTAAAAGAAAGTTTAAAAAGTATGTAAAAGGTCTCCAATGTGAAAAAAAGGTTCATTCTCTTTACCAACAAATACTATAAGTCCTTGAACTCAACAAAGCACATCATATTCAAATAAATTTTTCATTTAATGTTTTTCTTTTGGAATAATTTTGAAATTTAACCTAATTTTTAAAGCATTTTAATGGGTACAAAAATTGTACATATTTTGGGTACTGTGTGGCATTTCAATACATGTATGCATTGTGTAATATTAAAATCAGAATATGTATTTATCTTCTCAAGTGTTTCTTTCTTTGTAATGAAAGCATTCAATATGTCCTTTTCTAGCTTTTTTGTAACACACTGTACATTATTGGTATTGACAGTCACCCTAGTGTACAACAGAACACCAGCACATATTTCTTACCACACTGTAACCTAAGTCAATTGTGAGTTCCCTGAGAGTAAGCTATGTCTTTGGTCCCACTGACCAGCTCTGAGCAGCAACAGAATTCACAAGATATCTCAAATGTAATGCTAAGAAGTAGACCTCTCGGCCTAAGGGGCTGGCTGGGGTCACAGGTCTTAGCTCAGTACATGGATCAACACCATGGTTCCATAACCTTCATTATGCCAAAATTCTTGACCCTCTTTCCGTGTATGAATGTCAGCAAAAGAAATCACTTTTCCAGGAGTATGAGGATGCTCTGCTTTTGGTAGAATAGTGACTCTTAACTTCTTGAGACAATGTTTTTGCACAAAACTTGTTTCCTACAATAAACTGAAT
>PVIR01030822.1:0-19947 GCA_004026965.1 Petromus typicus | reverse complement strand
CCAATTTCTATCTCAGTGGGTCTACTGTTTGTGTATACGAAGGCTATTGATTTTTGAACGTTGACCTTGTAACCAGCAACGCAGCTAAAATTGGCGATTAGGTCCTGCAGTTTTTTAATTGAGTAAAAACCTCTGTTTTCTAACATATAGGTATACTATACACTAGCATATATTGTTAATTTCTTTTCTATCTCAGTTATGAAAATTCATAAAAGAAGAAAAAACTGATCTTTGTTTACAGTAACTCAGTTTATTTTCTATGATGGAGGAAGGCAGCATGCAAAAATACATCTAAATGAAAATGTGGAAAACTTGAATTCTCAATTTGATGAATATAGTTTTTTCTTTTGACTGTTTCTGTTAAAAATTACATAAAATAAACAAGAGGGGCAAGTGATATCTACTGCATATATGCAACATCAAAAAGTTAGGTAGAAAGTGGTTTTTAGGAAAGTATATCTGTGCTGTTGAGTGTTTGTAGAAAAGATGGAAGGCCAATTTGGCTACCACAGAATTGTGAGAATAAAAACTAATAGTGAAATGAATTAGAGTTTGTTACTTCCATAGATGCAACTATTGCCTTTCGTGCTATTATTATAACCTTAGAAAAGTCAGGATAGCTTAAGATATCTCTTCATTTCTGCAAAAGTAAGTAGATATCAGAGTGCCACAAAAGACTTATGGGAAAGGTGATAAGGGATATATGGAACATTACTGAGAAATGATTGATAATATATTGCTTTTCTATTGATTTTCTTGGCCTATACTTTATTACTTTCTTTTAATGACACTCTTATTTAGAATTTTAAAGTGAAGTCCTAATTCTACAACTAATTTTGTGGAAAGAATAACATATATCTGTAATTGATTATGGGTTATCTACGACTTTGGGCTTAGTTTTCTCTGTGCCTGTTTTGAACTAGAATTGACATAGGTAAGTGCTGGCTTTAATTCTTTTCTGATTCATATGATTACACAGAGTTGATAACAGGCTTACTAAAGTGGGAAATTAATGTCTTTAACAAGTATTAAACATTCGAAGAGAAATATTTTCTTCAAAACTATAGGATTGGGCAAAACACACCATCCAAAGTAGAGCTACTAGAATAGTCAGAACAAAAAGCTAAAGTATAGCAATGAGTTATACTAACAAGTATAAATAAAAACTTAAAATGTCAGGTGCAAATACTAGCTGTAAAAAAGTATACAGGCAAATTCATGGGGAAAAGAGAGGAAATTCAGCTGATGATCATGTTTTTGATTAGGTGGTAATATTAAGAGGTCTTCCAGAAAAAAACAAGATCAAGAAATAGAACATATGAAATATAAGATATGCAAGGTAAGATAAAACCCCAGATATAATAAATTATGGATAAATCAAAATAGAAATTTAATTCTTAGAAAATTAAAATATTTATTTCAACTATAAGAAATGAAATCCTAAAGTTTATATAAAGGAGAAATTTCATAACAACGGTCACTTACAATTACTGCTACTGCTGATACTACTAGTAGTACTACTAGTACTAAAAATACTAACGAGAAGTATTTTCTAAGTTATCATAAGATATTATAGTTGAGATTAATTGGTATTTGTGAAAGGATAAACCTAACTAATCAACAGGACACAATCAAACCTTTAACATAAGCTTAAAGTTCCCTAAGACACTGAGAAACATATAAAATGAAAGATCACTAGGGAAAGCAAGAATTACGTAACGATGGAAATACAGAAAATTATCCTTAACTCATCGTATATGTAATACTAAATTCTAACTAAATTAAGAATTTTTTTTTATCTTCTAAGATTTTTTAAATTGTGAAATAGTTACATTATATATACATATCATGATCATATTCCACATTGAGAATTTGTACCAGAATATGACATAACTTGATTGTCATTTTTTCCCATTCTCCTACCCACCCTACAACCCCATCCCCTATAAACATAAACTTTTCATTTTTTTTATCACCATCACAATTTTTTCTTTACCTGCATTACGTACACCTACCCCATTTCCCTTTGAAAAGTTTGTACTGTACAATATCTAACATACATTTTAGAACTCATTGAATTTTACTATAAAATGTAATGTCTAAGCCACTTGGTACACCCTTTTTGAAAAGAGAAAAAGTTTAAATAAGACAGGATAATAGCCATAAAGGAAAATACTGATAAATGGGACAGCATTAAGATTAAAATAGTCAAAAGACATTTTAGGAAACCATGTTATAAAAAAAAAAATCTATAAAACATGATGTTTGTGACACAATTTAAAATGTATATGAAAAAGCATTGTTTCAAAACTTCTATTCATTGAAAAAGGAATCATTGAATCATTTGTAAATGATTATACATCAAATACATAGTGTAGAAACATTCAACTTTATTAGTAACCAAGGAAAAGCTAAGTAAAACACAAATGAAATGCCTATTTTAAAATATTTGAGGTCTGAGGAGAAAGAACATATTCTTCCTCCTCATTAACCCAGTGAACATACATCTCTGACTAAGGCCTACATCTGACTATGTGAAATATTTAAAGATATTTTAGATGTTAACTATAAAATTCTGTACTTGGGCCCTAAAATGTCTGCTGTAAATCTCATTATTCATGATGCACTTAATATCTATCTCTAAGAGTCACGAATGTCTAAACAGATCCAACATTTTTGAAAAAAACTTCTAGTCCAGAGTTTCCTCTGAGATGCAAAACAAACAGCTCTAAGTCCTGTAAAGATCAAGAAGAAAGTTAAATACTTGAAATATGAAATGTCATGGGAAAAAATTCCTATCTCAAAAGAAAGAGGGAAACAGAAAGGAATAGACCAAAATAATAGTAAAACCCTGCTGGACAAACACTAAATCTCATCTGTACCTCCTTGTCTAGCATCCAGGAGTCAAGTTGTAGTGGAAATTAATTCCAAAGAGCTTGGACAACACCACTCCTATGACATTGCTGATCACAGCCCACCTCTCTTTTCGGCTGGCTAAGTTATCTGGATGGGACATTCTGCAACTCCATAACTCCTGCACTCTGCCTGTTTATTAAACCCGCAACGTGTACATGATAACAAGAGTCATCACCTGTAATAGGCCTTGTGGATCATGGAAACAGAAGCCTGTGCATGCCTGGATGGCTGAATTCAGGAATCTGCTTTGGTAGGCATCCCTGATCCAGCATCACAAGCCATTTCAATCAAGTGAAAGAGTTATTTTTTTACCCTAGAGTGTGTGGTAGGTGGCATCTTTGTTATTTCTGAAATGCCCCAAGCATCATTTTTCTTATTTCTGTGCACAGTTCTTGACTTGTTTTTACAGGTGATATTTTCAGCAAGCAATCAGTGATGGCATGTCATGAGCAAACATTTTGACTGATTCAATTTGAGTTTCAAACAAGGAAAACTAAAGAAGGAGACATAAAATTAAGTTAGTTTGTGTCCACAAACTCTTAGTTTTTTCTGGAGAAAACAATAAAAATGAGTTTATTTCATTACAATTAAAAGCTCCATAATTCTATTCCTCGTGACAGATGAGTTTCTTTACATACGCATTTAAAAATTATTTACATCTTAGAATACTCTCTATATTAATAGAGTCAACAGATATGTTTTTGTCTTGTTTGTTTGTTTTTATTTTTAGGTTTTTTGAGACAGGGTCTCACTTTGTATTTCAGGCTGGCCCTGAGCTCAGCCTCAAACTCACATCACAGCAATCCTCCTGCCTCTGCCTCCTGAGTTCTGGGATTACAAGCATAAGCCACCACGCCCAGCATTGTGGTATGTGGTGCTGATTGCTGCTGGATATGAGTCTCCACACCCAGTATTGCATGTGGTAACTGAGGATCAAACCTGAGTCCTTGAGCTTGCAAGACAGGTGCCAGAACCACTGAGTTAAATCCCCAGCCCCAGATATATTTTTAAAAGTAAAAAATAAGTGGAGAGTATCATAAAAAACATTATATATATGTTACATTACATATTATATATATTTACTTTTTCAAGATATAATTGTATATAAATGCATTATTATATTATATTTTATATATTATATATTATTATTATTTACTTTTTGGAGATATAATGATCTAGATAGATAGATAGATAGATAGATACATGCACACACTTTTTTTTTTTTTTTTGAGACAGGGTCTCATTTTGTAGTTCAGGCTGGCCCAGAGCTCACTCATATTCACATCACAGCAATCCTCCTGCCTCTGCCTCCTGAGTGTTGGGATTACAGGCATGAGCCACCACACCCAGCACTGTGCTATGTGGTACTGGTTGCTGCTGAGCGTGAATCTCCATACCCTGTATAGTATGTGGTTACCGGGGATCGAACCCAGGTCCTTGCACTTGCAAGACAGGCGCTGGAACCACTGAGCTAAATCCCCGGCCCCGAAAAGGCTTATCTTATTGTGGTCTTTACATACATCTTTCTGTGGAAAAATAAGTTGAACATTTTTTATAATTATTGGCCATTTGTATATCTCTTAGAGAAATGTCTTCATAACCTCTTGTCAGTTTTTGAAATTTATCTATTTTTACAATTGTGTCATATATAAAGTCATTTATAAATGTTACAGTTTAAAAACTTCCTAAATATGCAATTTGCAAATAATCATTTCCATCCTATAAATTGTTTTGTTCTTTAATAGTGTGCTCTGCAGTATAAAAAATGATTTTTGTATAAAAAATATGTCTCTTGATCTATTGTGTTTCATGTACTATATTTAAGAAGTTATGTTTTATGCCAAGGTCTATAATTTTTGCTAAATTTTTTGTTTTACCTCTGACTCAGTAACACAGCTTATGTGAATTACAGTTTTGTATATATTGTGAGGTAGGAGTATATTTTCAATTTTACAAACAAATAAATTTGTTCCAACTCTGTCTATTTCAAAGACTATGTTCTACCCGCTGAATCATCTTAGCACTTTTGTTGAAAGTCAGTGAACATAATGCGGATTTACATCTCCATTCTTGTTTCTATTCAATTTTTCTATATATTTATCTCATGACAGTACCATCTACCTTTATTACTGTAGTTTTAAATTAGGAAATATATGAATCTGACCATCAATTTCTTTTCAATACATTAGCTTAGTCTAGCTATTCCTACTCCTTGTACTTCTGAGGTAATTTTATGACCAATTTGTCAGTGTTGGAAAAAGTACCACTGAAATTTTGTTTTCTTAATGTGTAGATAATGAATTCAGAACTTTTGCACTGAGCAACATCCACAATCTATGCGTTTTGATTATTTACTTGTTCAGTTTAGTTTTTGACACATAGTCTCACTCACGATCCCAGGCTGGGATTCATTTTGGAACTCTTCTGCATCAGCCTTAGAATGTTTAGATGACCAGTGTAGCTCACCATGCCAAATGTTACTTAGATTTTAATTGAGATAATATAAAATCTGAAAGCCAATTTGAGAAAAATTACCATATTAACAATCAGTGTATGAAGTATTCTTGCCTCTGTGGTTTTATAAGGTATTTTAACTTAAGTAATTAATTTGCCAAAGATGCATTTCCCAAGGTGGCATGCTTTGATTTTCATATCTGTAAATAATAATTAATACCTGAACTGGAGAATACTTCCAAATACAGTTTTTGAAGTAAGGGTTATCTAAGTATTAAAGGTAGACAAGGATACTAAAGCTCAGAGAATTATAAACCTATAACTATAAAAAATGGCAAAAAGTGATCTACAAAATAAAAATAATTTGAATTCAATGAATTATGAAAGTTATTTATCACAATCAATTAAGATTTATTCTTGAAATGAAAACAAATTTCTACACGAAAACTATTAATTGAGATGTGTTCTGTTATCAGAATAAAAAGTAATATGGTTATCTATCTTGGTAAACAGGGAAATTATTTTACAAAATCATTACTGCAAAACGCTCTAATAAATTAGTTATATAATACACTAAAATACAAGAAAATGTACATTAAATGTGTACATATAGACTAGTATTTAATTGGAAAAAGTTTAAACCTCTCCCTTTAACATCAGAATAATACAATGTCCAATCATTACTTCTACTTTAGAGTTACTGGGAAGTGTAGACATAGCAATTAGATAAGGAAAGAAATAAAAATCATCCAAATAGGAGAACAACTGATTTTTTTTTCTCATTTGTGTGGCAATTTTAGACATAGCAACATTTAAAAAAGAATACTGAAATGGTTACTAGAAATGATAAATGAATTCATTTGCAAGGTGCAAAATAATCACACAAAGAAGCAACTGTGTCTCCTTACAGTAACAATAAGCTGCCTGAAAAAGAAATTAACACACTACTCACCTTCACTTTAATGTCAACTGTAAAATTAAATACAGGATAAGGATTTAAACCAGAAGTACTTATCCTTGAAGACTATAAGACATTCAGGGTGAAGGGGGAAAAATAATGAGATTATAACAAAAAAGAAAAAGGAAACAAATTTTATGTGGATGTTGAAAATGTTAGACTAAGAGAACTAATACTGATATAGAAATAGATACCATGTAATGTCTTCTTAGCTCATGATCGTACATGTGGAATCTGAAATACGGAAGTCATGAGTAGAATAGAAAGGTTACCTGAAGCTTGGAAGACTATGGGGTGAGTGAGGAAAGAAGCGCCATTGATCAATGTGTAAAAAAATCACTTAGAAAGCATAAATTTCAGCGATCTATTGTGCAGAATAGTGATTATCATGATCAATGCATTTTGTATTAAAAATGCCTTTAAAATGTGTTTTAGATGTTTGACCATATAAAAGAAAGTATCTGAGGTGATGGATCCAATGAAATCTATTTGATACTTTACAATTACATAATACATACAATTTTCAGATTTTAAATGAAATAGAATTTACACTTGTACCTTGTAAAAGGCCACAGAAAGCCTAAAGATATTCTAATGTTAATTCTAATACTTTCTCAAATTTTGTTCTACAACTATTTTTTTTTCTCATTCATGCTTTTGTTTTTTAACAAATTGTCATTTATATTGAAAAATGGTGATTTATAATCATTGTTCCTAAAATCTTAGGAAATAAAATTGTAAAAATTGCAGCAAAATAATAGATCATGTTTTATTTTTACCTTTACCTGTTACCTCCGTCTCTTCATGAGGACTTCTTACTCATCACGGTCACTGCAGTTTTGCGGTAGAACTCTTCAGTATTTTTTGTAGATAATCTCCGTTAGCAATAGATTCTTTCACTTTGATTGTATGGAAATGTTTTATTCTTCCTTTGCTGTTGAAGGACAACTTTGCTGAATATAGAATTATCTGTGAATAGTTATGTTACTTTAGTACTTTGCAAATGTCTTCTCAGTATCTTCTGACCCTTTGGCTTCTGAAAAGAACTCTTTATCTCCGTGAATATCCCCACTGCTGTACAACTGCTTCTTCCTGCCACTACCTGGTTTCTCTCCCTTTTTAAGCATTTGTTTATGATAGGCATAGGTGTGCGTCTCTTACATTTTATTTTACTGTTTTTATGATTTTTATTAGTCCTTGTTTGCAATACATAATATTACACTCACAGTAGAGAGTTGGTACATGGACATAACACATTCTGATTCACTTCTGTCACCTCTCCCTCTATCCTTCTTTATTTTTCTAGCATCAGATTCATTTATTTATTTTATGACATTATAAATTTAATTATCATGTATACAGATCAAAAACCAGACTACTAGGCCAAAGAACATTTATAACACATAAAACAATTATACTAAGCCAAGATGAACTTTTAGATATATTTCCTACACTGATTTGCAATATTTTTTCTCTTTTTACCTATGTATTACCTGTGTATATATAGTTTTTCATATATATATATAATGAGTTTTTTATATTATTATGTAAGAGAAATGTGATATTAAGCTTGTGTGTCAGTCATTTAGCATTATAATGTCAAGGTATAGCCATTTTCTACAAATGACACAAGCTTATCTTTTTCATGACAAAGTAGTACTTTATCATACATGAGTACCAAATATTTTATCCCTCCATCTGTTGATGAATATATAGGCTGCTTCCAACATTTAACTCTCATGAATTGCACTGCATATTGTATCTGGATTTTTAGCCACTGTTTATTCAAACACTTTTGTTCCACCGTTTTATTTTCTTTCCCACCACTTGTATCATCTGTGCTTTGAAATGTTCCATGGTGGCCCAAAGCATCTATGAGGTTCCATTAATTTTTATCTTCATTCTTATTCTGTTTTCTACTTTTCTCTACGTCGCAAATTCTCAATTGACCTGTCCTCAAGGGTATTGATACTTTTTGTTGTTGGCTCATATCTGCTTTTGAAATTTGCCTATGGATTTCTCATTGCAGTCATCGCACATTTCCCTTCTGTGTTTCATATTGGGTTCTGTATCAGTCATATTCCATGTTCATGAATTATCAATCCATACTTTCCTTTAGTTATTTGAACATGTGTAAAGTTACAGCATATCTAGCAGTCCAGCATCCAGACTTTCTCAGAGAAATCTGTTGTTTGATTTTCCCATTGATACACATTTGTCTTCTGTGCATTTCAAACTTTTGTGTGAAAAACTGGTCATTTAAATAATAAAGTAAGATATCACTGACAATCACTTCCTCTTTATTCTTTTTCTGGTTTATTGTTGCTTGCTTGTTTAGTGAGTTTTTCAGAAGATGTAAATGAATTACCTGATTTCTCTGATCACCAGAGCTTGCTAGTTGAGTAGCCATCTGACAATCAGAAATTTCTTTACACACCCGAAACTAACAAATTGCCCTGTCTCCGTCCAGATCCCCCGCACATGTAGAACTATCACGTCCAAACGTGGTCTTCCCCAGGAACCTGCAGATGGGGCCAACCAGGTCCGTTCTCAGGGACTGGTACTGTGCAGGTACTCCATTCCCATTAATTTTCCTCTAATTTCTTCCAAATGGCTAAACCTCACTGTAATTTTGGTTATTGTCTTTCCAAAGTTACTGAAAAGTTAGATAAGGAGCTATTGGAATAGGTTATTTTGAATCACTGTATCTCATTTTTAAAATGTGATTAAGCTTTTGTTTTGTTTAAAAATGTACTCTCAGGATTGATGAGATTCCCTGACCAATTTCCTGAATTTTCAAATGTTGATTCAGCCCATTTTGTTGCTCTTGGTACAGTTGTTTTTATGGTAGAAAGAATTTTCAAGAGGAGTTTTGCCACCATTGTCATGCATATCACTTTAGCAAAACTGTTTAAGGAAAATAATGCTTAATGATTTATTTATAATTTTATAGTATAAGATGAAATCTTAATTTAATTCTTCAAATTATATAATTAAGCAGTATTTAAAAAATCACACTTCTAAGAGTTAAGAACATTTTCCAGTAGAATTTATTTTGTGAGATGGAACTACAAACCTGTCAGAAAGCATCACTCTTACAATTTTTATCCATCAATTCAATCTAATTAAAAGCCAGTGAAAGTGGTCTTCCCATGTAATTTTTTTCCTTCAGCAAAAAATAAAACTCAATTATGTTGTTCTCAGTGGGTGGATGTGGCTTCCTAAGCAAAAAGACAACTTCAGATAAAATGTATTAAAATAATTTGTGATGGTTTAATAATATACCACTGATCAATCTGGCAGCAGTGTGTGGGAAATTACGAAACAATCAGTGATACATTTTCTGAATGATATGAGAGTCAGGATGTCAGCTCTCTTGCAAAGTCGTTCCAGCAGATTTATTCTGAGATCTAAGAACTGTGAGAAGATAATCAAACCCTTAGTCCTTCAATGTAATCAAAATGTGAAAATAATAATTGAAATAGTTATAAAAACTTTTCATGTATTTATTTCTAGAAATCCCATTTCTTTTTCTAAACTGAACTTGAGCTATACATGAATTATTTGGAATTAAAATTATACATGGGACTTTCTGTCAAAACTAAAATAGACATCTTTTCCATGGTAGTGGAGAGTGTAGTTCTTCAGAACATATCTAAGACAAACAGGATGACAATTTTCCAATTTTCAAACTTTTGTACATTCCTTTAAGCCTGCTTGTTTCTCATTCTTTGTTTTGTAAATTCTGACGCAGAATAAACAAACCATGGCTAACTTAACATCTGGCTATAGACAAGAGAGAACCAGAGTCTGAAGGACTTGAAAGGACAGTTCAAAACTGAGAGGTGAACCATGCCAAGTAACGTCCCACGCATTTGTTTTCTGATGGTACATGAGTAAAAGAATCTGTAGTAAGACCAGAATAAATCTACTTACTCTTGCCTAATCCTCCTCACTAAAAGTGGTTTTATTTGACATTCAAAATTGCATAAAAGTGTATTTAAAAAAACAAAATTAAGTCATAGGAAACACTGTGTGGCAAACAGAAGAGTGTAGTATCATAGGTAAATTCTCATTTAACTGTGAAAATGAGGTTGACCGAAGATTTTTAGATGCTCTTTTCTGCCCTTCAAGTCCAAATTTATTATCTCTTAAGAAGAAAATTTGGCTTAGGATATTTTTCACTGTGACTAATTGTGTGTAATAAAATCATAACTGGTTATTCTTTTCTATATTCATATTTTTCATTTATTTTCCCCTGTACCAAGGATTGAGCTCAGGACCATGAGCTTGAGAAGCAGATGTGAAGGCATTGAGCTAAGTCCCTGTCTATCAAGTAAAATGTCATGGTTCTTCTTAAGGATGTGTAAAACATTTATCTTAAAGACAGGAGTTTGTGTTTACCTGGCAATAACAGAAGAGAATAGCTATAAAGACAACTTTAAGAAAATATTTCAATATTTCCTGTTTTTCAAACTTTTAAGGGTATTGCAGAAAATAAATTGCCAAATTTATGAAAAAATTCAATCAATTGTCTAAAATATTTTCAAATTTGAATGAGAAAAATACCTAGATAATTCTGTTAAATTGGTGAAATTTCATTTCTTGTTGATCACTTGTTCAAAAATAGGTATCTTTTCTCTGGTAGGATAAAATGAAGATGTAGATGAGTTCTAGTATATATAGTCAATATTGTGAAATAGAAAATATTTAAAAGGAAAGAGGGTATAGGGGTAAATAAGGGGAAAAGAATGTGATAGTAATTAAAGAAAGCAAAGATTGTGTATATAGGGGTGGGGGATTATAGGATGGGTGGGGAAGGGAAAAAATGAGAAACAAGTCATGTCATATTCTGGTACAAACTCTCAGTGCTGAATGCAATGATGGTAGGTATTCAAAATGAAACCATAAAGATATGAATAAAAATGTGAAAAAAGGTGTCTCTTCAATTCTTCATTAGTTTGACTTCTTAAGTAGCAAGAAGAATTTAATTACAACTTCAAAAATGGAAATTTCTGCCGGGTGTGGTGGCTCATGCCTGTAATCCCAGCACTCGGGAGGCAGAGGCAGGAGGATTGTGATGTGAGTTTGAGGCTGAGCTGAGGGCCAGCCTGAATGAACCACAAAGCTAGACCCTGTCTCAAAAAAACCTAAAAAAAAAAAAAAAAAAGGAAATTCCCTATTATCAGTAGAATTTCTGTAAAATTTATGTTTTTATGACATCAGAGATACTGTATATTGAGCAGATAATATCTGACATAAAATTAGTCTAAAATAGAGGAAATTGTTACATATTTCTTGGGTACCCTTACATACTATGAAGGAGAAGTGAAGAGTCAGAGGGAAATTTCCACAGATCTCCAGGCTGAGGATTTAGATCAGTGGTGCTATGCCTGCCTCACAAGTACAAAGTTCTGAGTTCATCTCCTGGTACAAAATATATATATATATATATATATATATATATATATATATATATATATATATATATATATATATTCTTAAAAGGAATTTAATAATTTGCTTAAAATTCTCCAAAATTATCATCACTAATACATTCATTCGCTGAAACACACAGATACACACACACGGAGGCATACATGTATATACACACACACATACACACTCTCTCTCTCTCACACACACACACACACACACACACACACACACACATCTCAAAGCAATATTCCTTAGTTCCGCTCTTTAAGAAGTAAAAAATGAAGAGAAAACGCATGGACATGAAGACAGTATGTGAATATTTTTTATAGAAATGGTGTATCAGTCTTCACGAGTTCATGATCGGTTGCTGTGTGTGATGGGAACCACCTGGTTTTGATCCCTGTCAAAAGTCTTTGACAAGAAGGTACTTGATATCTGTCTAAAAATATATCAGGTACTATTCAATATGACTTCTTTTCATGCCTTCATTTTTGTTTAAAAGTGATTATATTCTGGGGATATATTTACTAGTCATTCATTCATTGATATGACACCTTACACGGGGGAGAAAACAAAAAGGAAAGAATAAAACATTTATTTTGCCCCAGTTTTTAGTTTTCAGACCAAGTTCACACTTGGCTCCATTTTTCAGGGCTTGAAGTGGGGAGACAACACAACAGGAAGGTTGTGGGAGAGAGAACACAGCTATTCACCTCAAGGCATCCTGGAAGCAAAGATAGATGCGAAGGCCTGAGGACAGAGGACAGCCCTCAAAGCAGAATCCTAAAGTACCCACACTTTTTTGCTAAAATCTACCTGCAAAATAGCTACCACCTGGGCCGGGGAGTTAGCTCAGTGGTTTCGGCGCCTGTCTTGCAAGTGCAAGGACCTGGATTCGATTCCTCGGTAACCACATACCATGCTGGGCGTGGAGACTCACTCCCAGCAGCAACCAGTACCACATACCACAGTGCCGGGCGTGGTGGCTCACGCCTGTAATCCCAGCACTTGGGAGGCAGAGGCAGGAGGGTTGCTGTGATGTGAGTTTGAGGCTGAGCTCAGGGCCAGCCTGAACCACAAAGCGACACCCTGTCTCAAAAAAAACCTAAAACAAAACAAACAAACAAAAAAAAATAGCTACCACCTTCCAAATGATGCGCAAGATAAGAAGCACATCAAGTGGTGAATGCATTGATTCAGTCAGAGCCTTCGTGACCCAGTCGCCATTCCACAATAAGCATGATGCCTAAAAATTGCTGCATTGAAGAATATATTTTTAACATCTGAGCCTTTAGGGTTCATTTTAGATCCAAAGTATAACAATATTCATCTCAATTTTATTGCTTGAATAAATATTATTTTTAATTATTATACTAGCTATGTCCTGGATGCAATTGACTTGGGAAAGGCATAAAATATATGTTTCATTATAAGTGCTATATTTATATATTTACTATGAATAATACATTATAAATATACATTTCATAAAATTATATATTTTCACAATACACATTTAAATTTCATAATTATACACTATATAATTATACATTGTACATTTACTTTTACATACATTTTATAATAATGTGATACTTTTTAAAATTTTAATGATATTGAGTTAATTTATGTTATAAAATATTATTGTCCTTAAAAATTCTAGAATTGTTCTTTTATTTCCCCATCTTATTTTGAATTCATTACCTTTCTCACTTTAAAACTAATTTAGGAAGATTAGCCTCATTTAATTTTTATCCATATCCTGTGATTTCACAAGGTTGTAACTGAAGTGTGGTAACTATTGATAGATCATTTTTCTTGTTAAGTATTTTTGTATACATTATACTTCTGGAAGGTAAGCACAAGGTTAACCATTTTCTAATTTATGTAATATTAAACAACATCCACACTAGTTAGATTGGTATTCCTTTCTAGTTATTAGGGTCAACTAATAGAATATAATAAAACTATTCATTTTACATTGAATGAATACCTGAGTGAATTTTTAGGAACCAGTCAGTAGATTTCTTATCTTTCAAAGCTGAATTCTGTTTTGGAAGAAAATGTAAATGTCTCTGAGGCCATTGATTACTATTCTTAATTCAACTATGCTAAGGATCCCTAGATTAGTAAAATGCATTGCTGAGTCCATCTGAGTAGGTCACTTGGGAGCACAAGCTTCAGGACTACATATTTCTGATGTTTCTTAGTTGCATTCTGAAGTGTCCACTGTGAGGGCAGCACTTCCTTCCACCATTCCCTTCTCCCATGACATTTTTGCTTTGGCGCCAGCAGGCCATGGACTCAACCATCTGAAACCATAAACCAAATAAACATCTCTTAAATTGTGAGGTAAGGTATTTTTTCCTCATCACAGAGAAAGCTGACCAAAATAATATGTGAAAATGAGTATTCTCATCCTCATACATTGGATACTTTCAGTGTTTTATCTATATTCCTTTATGCTTGTTTTATAATTTTATTTTTCCATTTATTGAGTTTATTGGTACATTCTAGACATACATTATGATCTCATTCAACACTGAGAATTTGTGCCTCTATAAAATACATCTTGATTTTCATTTCTCCCATTGCCCTGTCCTTCCTACTGTCATCATCCCTACTTACAGAAGATTGGTTTATATTTTTTGTTTTTTAGCATCAATTTTTATTATTTCCCTTCTTTACTATGTGATCCATTATTCACTTTCTTTCCTCATTAATTCAATTTAATCATAATTTTTACATTCTTTCAGAAGGAAAATATCTTGTTAAAATGTATTTGATAATTATTTTGAGGAGATTAACTTTTTAATATGACTATAAAAATGTAATTATAAGCAAAATATTAGAAATTTTCTCTATACTTATAAATTAAAATGTAGAAGAATTTTAGAAATGTGTTTTTCATCTTGTCTCTTTTGCCAAAAGTTCAAATAGTTTATGTTTGCCTTGTTTATACACAGAGCTTCCTAACTTCCTCCATCCTTCTGACTTCTTACAGAAGACATGCTGTATTGGAACAACAGCTCTGTATAAGAGCTCAATTCTCTCTTTGTCAAACATGTATAATTCGAATAATATAAATCTGAAATAAAATCATTTCCATATTAATAAAAGGTAATGTGAATTGAAAGATATAAAACTTTATGTTTTCCTTCATTTGTCTCCAAGCTCTGATAGAGGAAAGCACTAGTTTGGGCTCATTTTATTATTTTCTTGTTGTTGTTGTTCATCCCTCAGCATATGAACCACACCTGGTCATTTATTAAAAGAGGAATGCACACGTAAAAAAAAGGCACACATGTAATTAACCTAACCTCAGTAATTTCTTATATGTGCCATTATCCATTCTTGAATTAATTTTTATTGGGAAAAATTACTGCTGAAAATTTAGAAATTTCACCCAGAATGACTTACATCTGATTTAAATCAGAAGAACAATCAATTTGGCGCCGTCGTAAGAGCTCTCAGATGTTAAAGGTGACAAAATGGGCAGAACTCCTTCTAACAGATTATGGATACCATGTGTGACAGAATTAAGTAGAAAAATGTTCGTCGAAATGCTGAAGTGGAAAGCATGTCTGGCCCATGTGGCTTGGCTGCCGGATACAGTGCATTCTCTGCCTCGATGGCAAAGTTGGGTGGCATATCACATATGGCATATGGCAGGCTTCTGCTTCAGCAAACGCACACCACATGCCAAGAGTGGTGCAGAATCTACTGATTACTGTTTTTATTTCTTCTAAGCGTTCAAAAATTAATATTAAAGTATTTTAGCAATCTATAAAACAACAGAACAAATCCAAACATACATTAATGCGTTCAAAAGAAAATTTCCACATTAATGACTTGCCCACCAACAAATCTACATAATGTATTCATAATTTCTATAAATATAAACTTAGAAGGATTCTGAAAGGAAAGACATCAGAATCTAATCAAAACAGATAGAATCACAAAATTTCAAATATGCATATGTATACCAGTACATATGGTTTTCTGTACTATTTTATATTCACTTGTTACTCCATTAAATGAAACTTGAATGCATGCCTTAGTCCTGGTCCCTTTATAAAAGGAGTATGGAGTCTACTTGTTGAAGAAGAAGAATGAAAGAAAAATAGCTACCATGTGATAAGTAAGATTAGAATCAAAACCTGAGAAAGAGGTCATGAGAACAGTTGGAAAAGAAATTGGAAAACATATCAGAATGGATGATTCCTACTCTAGCCTTTTCAGGAAAATCATGGATCAACTATTTAAGAAGGAAAAATAAAAATATTACAAGAATAAATAAAAGCATTCACAAAAAATGGAAGTCAAATTTATGTTTTGACTTAACAACCATAGTATTTTAGTATTTCTAGAATTTAGTGTGTAGCTACGATGGTAATATATCTAGAAAACACGATTCAGAAATTCACCATATGCTTTAATGAGGTTAGATTTTACATCAAAGGAAATATAAAAACCACAAAGGTGTTTTATATAGAAAATGCTGATAAGATACAGATATTAAATAATTCAAGCTCCAAGACCCTGGGGAATGGAAAGAATGGTTAAGTACAGTATTAGGGTATTGAATGATTCTACATTAGAATAATAACAAGAGTCTTACTGACTATCATCAAGAGAATTGGAAAGGAGAAGGACCTGCTCATAAGCTATGTTGACACCAGAAATTGGAAGACTGATTTGCTGATCTGAAGGCCTTCAGCAAGTGTGGCCTAGCAGCTAATCATTGGTTGTTGTGGGAAAAAAGAGAATGTAAGTGTGGGAGTCTGAGGAAGAGGACATAGCCAGAAGCCTTGTGGCAAACTCCAGTCTCCTGTGAGTCCCACAGCAAAAGGATTAACAAACAACAAACAATAAAGTCAGAACCTTGAGAAAAAGGCTGAGCCAGGGCTCCACTCTTGCTACTATAGGCAGTGGCAGCCAAAGGCCAAATACTGCAGCAGCAGAAAGCAGAGCAGAAGAGCCCATAACCCCAGTTCATTACACCTTTATTTGGTACCAAGCCATCAACCCATAATTCTACTATGCATAAAACAGTGTGGTCCCTCAATAATCCCTGTAGTTGAAGATTACATAGGGCAGGGCAGGCATCCTCACAGTAAGTCCTCAGGCCAATAATCCTAGTTCAACAGTCCTTGTAGTTTAAAATCCCACAGGGTGGGACAAATGTCTGCAATAATCCCAGTCCATGATGCTGCAGGGCAGGGCAGACATCCCATCCCTAAACCCAAGTAAGTAAATTGTAAGTCCAAGTAAATTGTCTGAAATTACCAACTTGTCAGAAAAGATTTTATAGAGAAGAATTTAATTTTGTACATATTAACGACGTAGGTCCAGGTATCATCTGAACTGAATTCTCAATATGGGGTTTTGTAAATATAGGCTTTATTTACAGGAACAGTCTTCAATTATGTGCTTCAATCTTGAAGAGGCTGCAGAGTATCCAGTTCTTAGTTGGCTGGTGTATACATGTCCGTGAGAAAGAAAATATACTAGTTTTGTTTAACATTTGTACTCATATTCTGGAGTAAGATTTCTCTCTGTCTTTTATTTCAGGATTATCTTCATCTAATGTTAACATTGGCATAATTTCACCTTTTGAAACATAGTGTAGGATTTTGTTCTTTGTGACAATTTTTAAATATTTTTTGGTATAATAATATCAGTTATGTGTTGTATTTGTGGGAAGGTGTTCAATATATTTACTTGTTTTAATGAGATATTATCTTATAATATTAAGACAATGTGACACCTTACTTGTAAGTAAATATATGTATTTCATCTAATTTCTATAATTTACTGATATGTGGTTATTTATTAGCTTTTTGAGGCATCAACAGTGAAGTTTTTTCTCTACATGAATATTGCCTATTTCTATTAAATCAATAATAAACACAAAATATAATGTAAAAATGAAATCAAGATACACTTGAGAATTGCAAACTTCCTTCTACTTATCCAATAGCCACAAAATATCACAAGTAGTATGTAACACCATCATATGGAAATATGGTTATTTTTTCTGTTCTTAAAATATATATGGCATTCATTTAATTTACAGGTCTTTGAATCGGTATTGTAGTATTGCATAAAATTATGTTTCTTCTTCTTCTTTTTTTTTTTTTTTTTTTTTTGATACAGAGATTTGCTTTGTAGTTCAGGCTGGCCCTGAGCTCACTACATACCTCAGGTGAGCCTGGAGCTCACAGCAATCCTCCTGCCTCTGCTTCCCAACTGTTGTGATTACAGGCATGAGCCATCATACCTGGCACTGTGGTATGTGGTACTGATTGCTGGTGGGCAGGAGTCACCATGCCAAGCATTATTCTATGTGGTTACCAGGGATCAAACTTGGGCCTCTCTGCTCCCCAGGTCAGGCACCAGAACCACAGAGCTAATGAGAGGCCCAAAATTATGTCTTAATAAATAATATAATTAGATATGATTCTGAGGATTGAATAATGCAATAAATTGATACTGTTACACATATTTCATAGATACCTCTATAATTTTTATTGTTCAATGTGATTGCATTAAGCTAGTATGGGATTGAGAATAAGCAAAATATATCTACATTTAATCAATGGCAAAAATAGCAAGCATTCACGGAGGTCTCACTATGTATGAACTCATGGTATCCTCAAGGAGACCTCTGTGTCAATATTAATCCCACTTTCAAGTTGAAAAATATGAAGCTTACTTTTTTCAAAGACATGCAGATAAGAAATGGAGGTTCTCTGCTATTCAGAATATTGAGAATCCCTGATATATAATCAACTCTCCATTGAAAATTAAAAAAAAAAATTATCATTAATTTGAACCAGTTCATAGAGCAAAACAATATTGAAGTGGGTATTTATAAACATAAATGGTTTGATTGAAATATTATTCAGTGAAGAAAACTTGAACACTTAATCCAAAGTAAGGTAATCAAGGCACTAGGAATTGTGTCGTTATTGTCTGAAAATTCCCCATCACTAGTTTACTTGAGCAAAACTTCACAATGAACTACACTTGGAATTCAACAAACTGACAGTGCTGCTATTGTTTTGATTGTTCCTGGTTCCAAGGACTGTAACTCCGGAGAGAGAACAGATGATAAATCAGCAAACATATGATGCAGTTTTAAAGTGGTAATTAGCTATTGGACTAGAAATAATGTAACATCAAGATATATAAGATGATGAATGTGGATGGGATAATTAATCACACTTGACTGAAACAACAGAGAAACTCCTGTAAAAATCCTTAGACAGCAGTCCAGAAGATAAGAACGGGCAGAGCCCTCATCTCCAAGTGGGAAACAGACCAGTTTAGAATCAACTTGTCTAGGAACAAGACGAATAAAAGGGGTAAAAAGATAAAGCATGCGATCACCTAGAGATGTGCTATATGTCCAAATAATGTGAATTTTACTGTGAATATAACAAAATATCCCCCACTGGTTGTTACTAAGTATTCTCCAGATTCGAATCTTAGATTTGGTATCTCTGCTATTCTAAATGTTTTCAGCCATGGGTTTGAGTCAGTGGTAAAGTGATAGTATATTCCAAGAATAACCAGCATAATGGATCATAAACTGTTCTCTTGGATCTAGAAGGTTGCTGGAAATTTAAAGTTGCCAGATTGAAGAGCAGTGTACAATTGGAGTGTCTGTGATACTGTGATGGTGCTCCAACTATTTCAAGGTGATCTGTCCTAGTAAGGACTGTCTTTGTAGTGTAAACCAGTATTAGTGTAGAGAGGATTTGAAGCTATTTTCTTACAGGAAACTAAAGAAAAAAAAAGAAGGCAGTGTGCACGACAGTCACTAGCACTTGTACATACACACACACACACACACACACACACACACACACACACACACACCTATTTTACCAGTTAATTGAACAAAACTCTTCGTCTTTCTATGAAAGAATTCTGTAGACATAATTTATGTTGCAACCTGTTCATTTAATTTAGTTTATCTTGAGTAGGTCTGATCTAATCATGTATTACCTTATTAAAAAGGTAGCATAGGCTCCTCTGAGAACTAATGTGCAATAAACTCTGGTCCTTTCTCATGATGTTCCAATCTTCTCAAGATTTTTCCTTGTTGGTTGCCTGGCTTATGAGCTTCAGTCTTGCTTAATTATTCCCCCTCAACTGGATGATTCAGTTCCTCACAA
>PVIR01030821.1:0-19955 GCA_004026965.1 Petromus typicus | reverse complement strand
TTTTTTTTTTTTTTTTTTTTTTTTTTTTTTTTTTTTTTTTTTTGAGACAGGGTCTCGCTTTGTGGTTCAGGCTGGCCCTGAGCTCAGCCTCAAACTCACATCACAGCAATCCTCCTGCCTCTGCCTCCCGAGTGCTGGGATTACAGGCGTGAGCCACCATGCCCGGCACTGTGGTATGTGGTACTGGTTGCTGCTGGGTACCCAGTATTGTTATGTGGTTACCGGGGAATCAAACCCGGGTCCTTGCACTTGCAAGACAGGCGCCGGAACCACTGAGCTAACTCCCTGGCCCCTGCTTATATTTCTGAAGCAAATTTTCTGAATTTTGGCATTTATCTTCCAATATGACCACAGCTCCAGAGTGTTCCTGATCTTATTACCTTACAAGTTCTTCAAAGGAACTAGTAGGCAGACATTGTCAATTCTACATATTAGCAAGTTAAGCATTTCTCATAAGTTGTTTTTCTCTGTTTCTTACATGTTATTTTTAATATTTTCATAGGTTTGAATATATTTTCTTCTCCACAAAGATGGTCCATTTTCTTCTTGCAGAATTTTTGTTTTTTCAGTTTACTACATTCTAAATTATGACACTCACTCCCATTTTGTGTGCTGAACACTCCAGTGGCAGTTTTGTTGACATAAAGAAACAGAGAGAAACGAAAAGTGCAGCTGGACCCGGACTAGGACGAGTGGCTGCTGCACGGAAGTGTCTGGTGCTCCTCCCTCGACTGCACTGCTGTGGTTAATGACATGGAAATGAGCGCCATATAAACAGAGACAAACACAACCGGGAAAATCAATGCAGACACATCGCAGTTGCTTTAAAACCTAGTTAATGAGATCCGTGCTCCGGAGACGCATTTATGGTTTGGAAAGTTTAAAAAATACATAGAAAATCCATAAGATTAACATACTTATCATGAATTGAACAACCACAAGGAGATAAAGTAGCACATAACTTCAAAAACAATTCCAGTATTTATTACAAGTATGCCAGAAAAAGCTATGCCAACAATATATAGCCACAAGGTCATTATATAGGCCACCCATGTGCTAAGGAGTTAATCTATCTCATACACAGTTCTCTAAAGCCTCTGAAGTCATGCCATGAAATTTCATTATGCTCAAACGAGATGATGATAGAGGAAAAAAGGGAAAGATATTGATTGATGGGCACTGAGTCATAGTTAGGTACAAGAATTTCCAGTTTGCTATTGCAGAGTAGGGGGACCATAGTTAAGAATAATGCACTGTGAACTTCAAAGAGTTATAAAAAAGGATTTATAACTTTTTATCACAAAGAAATAACTGTTTGAAGAGGTAAACATATTTAACTCGGTTTAAATACCACACAATGGACAAATGTATCATAAGTAACACAATACCTCATTTATGCAAATAATTTTATGTTATTTCATAGAAATTAAAAATAAAAACAAAATGATATGGTAGAGATGAATACTATCTACAGTTGCAATTGTCAAAATAGAAGAGTTAGACATCATCACAGGTTAAAGATGTGAACTCTTGAACTGCATCAAAAAACATGAGTCCACGCAGAGGGAATAAGTGATTCTGGTAGCGTGAAGCCATTTGGCTAGATTTTGCAAAACCAAGATCTCATATCTGCATCACTCATTTTGCCTTGAGATTTTGAACAAGCTACACACACAAGATTGTGTGCTATAAGAGTGAGGGCATTATCTTATTGTTAGATGCATCCAATCCGCATACCCAACAGAAGGTCTCATAAGGGTGAGATTAAGCAAACAGTTTTGTCCCAGAGAACATTTTGGGACTGAGGATTATCCAAATAAATGACCAATAATAACCAATAAGATTGGTAAGTATATTTTACATATAAATACATGGCAAGCAGCTGTTGCTTCAGTCTCAAAGGAACATATTCTTCAAAAAATATCACCAAAGATCATGTTCAGCTGACTATGTGAATCTTGTCCCTATTATCTGGTATAATCTGTACATAAAGTCTAACAATTAGAGCTGATAGCCACATGGGAAATACACTGTGAGAGTAAGAATTAAGGATGACTTATACTAAGGTAAGTAGTTATGTTTGTAATTTTCCTGATTGATTCATACTTTTCAAAATTACACTGAGCTGCTATATTGTTGGATTTACTAATCTTTAATGTACCTGTAGTGTATGCTATTTTTAGGCAAGATTGAACTTGCAAAAGCCCTAGGGTTTAAAGTAATGATATATTTTAACAAATAAACATTGGAAAATGTAGCACGGTAGAAATTTAATAAACAAATCCAGAGACAAATTGAAAACAAATATCTACAAGTCATATCTTGACATAATTTTCTTCATGTAAAACTGTCAAATCTGTGGAAAGAAAAGGTCAATATCAAAAATAATAAGATGGGCAAAAGCTATGACAGATTATTTATAGGAAAAAATAATTTTAAGATAGAAATGCTCAAATTCACCCTAAGTACATATACACAAACTATAACTGCATATAAGTGCCATTTTTCCTATGTGAATTGCTAAAACTTAATAATGTATCACAGAATGATTTCACATTCCTTAGGAGACTATTATAAAGAATAAGAATTTCTTTAGAAGTAATTTGCCAGTGTCCACAAAATCCTGATGTTTGGACTGCTTCTCCAGACACTCTCACTTGTGTTAACAGATCTGTGCACGGGAATATTCACTGGACCATCCAGAGAGAGCTTTGCTGGTTACAATAATCACACAGTTAAACAACTTTCAGACATGGAAATAATAAAGTGGGGCTTTTTGACTGTGATTATGATATGAAAATTATTGATACTGAACATTGTAGAATACAGTGCACTTGAGGTTTTTTATGTTCACATGTGCATGTTATTTGACAGGTAAAATGTCTATATTTGTAACATCATTTGTTGGCTTGCTCTATCGAAAAATAAAAAGCGAAACAAAAAGGGTGTCTTATTTGGTTTTTCTCACAATTGCATTTTCTTGACTTTGTTTTTATACAAAAGGCACACAAAGAAGACAGAGAACAGAGAAACGTGCAGACTACAAGACCTTTCTCCCATTAGAATTACCCACGCGATGATTCCCTGAGAACTGGGTGCAGCTGGAATGCTGGCCTGTGACAGTGAGGTGAGTGATGGCACATCCTGCTCCCAGGGTCTCAGCCTGGAGCAGGATCCCAGAGATTAGTTACTTCTCCACAGAGAAACTCCGCTCCACAAATTGGTTGGGATCTTTCTAAGTGGAACAGATTGCGTTAGGTGCTGAAAGGACAGCAGCCTATCAAAAATAGTGACTGAACTGTCAGACAGAAAGCGTTATCAGTACAAGGCCGGGGTTAGCTCATTTCTGAAATTGCTGCATCTTAGCTGAGCATTTGTCTCTCTGGTCTTGCTACTTCATAAACCCTCTTTAGGTCAGGCATTAACCAGAACTGATTTCTAAGGTAGGAATCAATTCCAACCAGAAAAAGGTATCCTACAATAAGAACCTAGTATCTATTAGAAATAAAGACTCGGAATCCCTCCCGAGAATTCCTATTTATTCTTACTCATCTGCAGCCCTCTGCTGTGTGCTGCACACTGATCTGTACAGTGTTTTCCATTTCGTGTGTCTGGTCCTTTCCTTCCTCCTGTGCCAACACCAAGAAATGCTTGAACGGAGAGTCGGCTCTGGATGCTTCACTTTGTAGTTTTCTCTTCATCGGGCACTGAACGGGGTGATCCAGACTGAGAGTCAAATAGGCTCAGGTCAGTTATCTGGTCCTGCTCCTCGCTGTTTTCTTGCAAAGACCTTTCCCAGACTCTGTGAGTAACTCAGTAACTGTGTCACGGTTTCGTTTCTCCTCTAGGATCTTCAGAGTTCCATCCACAGTCACTGGCCTCGGACTCTGCCTGATCGTTTCTTGTGTCTCAGTGTGATTCCCTCCAATATGGCTTCCCCCAAAGCCAGAACTTGATTCACTGGGGATTTTCACAGTAATACTATAGATTTTCTGATGCAGTTCATTCACTCAAAATTTTTCCACGTATTCAGAAATGAATAAAAATGTTTACATTATTTATTTTTCCTATCATAATCTTATTTGCATGTTAGCAGTATAATGTGTTGTGTATTGGAGGATTGTCTGAATATTATGCATTAACATTATCATCAATAAAGTAATTAAATTGTTAATATTGAAATTTGACTATTATTTTCCCATAATATATCATATTTCTGTTTGTAAAATGCTAAGGTAGTCCTTTATGCTTCTTTATGATAGTTTTCTAAAACATATGTGATAATTTACTAATACTTGAAAATAACCATAGTTGAAATTATTGACAGTGATATTATTAAATGCTTTCTAACGAATACATTTCCAGTTCTCATAATTTAGAATATATTTATCAGTCAAAGAAGAAAATACTAATTTTAAGCATATTTTCTGGTTCTACTAAAGTCAATGTAAGTAGTGAAAATGTTAAAAATGCACTGGAAGGTTAAAACTATCATTCCATGCTTGCAAATAACAAAGACTGGCATGCAAAGCACTGGAATTAATGAAACAATTCAGTCAGCAGCACAAGTATAGGCAGAAATTTGCTTATGGTTGAGTGTGGGAAAACTGATTTGGCCAAGTAAGCAAATGTGAGTTAAGATAGAAAATAATGGAGCACTTTCACCGTGTCAAACTGAATAGAATATTTCAGCTAACAACATTGTGCTTTTCAAATCTATTCATAGTAGACAGTAGACAAGAGAAAATTGCTCTCTAAAGTGACAGGGGAGAAATGTATCTTTTAGATAAGGGGAAAAAGATTTGCTAACCGTTTTATTTTTGCTCTCATCTGTAGAGAGGAGGGTCATATTCTTCAGGCATATTTCTTATTTGTATCATTATGCAGACAATTAGCACCACACCCAATCAGTGTTGGCTACAACTCATTGTAACACTCCAGTTCCACTTAAGAAAATAGAGAGAGCCGCAGTTGTGCCCAAGTACACCTGTTAGGGGGGCATCTCTGTCTTCTGGAGGAGGGGTAAAAGTAGAACACTTCATTCTAGTTAGGGGACCTGCTATAAGACATACAGCTCTCACTTACTGACCCATGCAAACACTGTCTTTGCAGAACCTTACAACAGGGAGTGGAAGGGGGAGACAGAAGGAATTTATTTGACAGATAAATAACTAATCTGATAAAATGTTGATGTAGATGCTAGAGCACCAGTCACCTTTACCACAGGCCACATCCTCATGTGTGTGTGGTACTGGTCACAGGACCTTGGTCAAAAGACCTCACTCCCCTGTGGGCAATGAGCATTGGACCCCATATTAATGCCCCAAAACCGACAATGAAATTTACACATGCATTGGTGGGTGTATCACGTGTGTCCTGTGTACCTACATGATGACTGACCCTTTACTCACAGATCCTCTCTGTGCGGTGTCCTGGGTGGTGACAGAGGACAGTGTTCTCCATCTCCCTCTGCCTCCCACTAAGACTAGGGGGTCAGAGATGTGCTGTTTTGTTGACTCCTCCTCTCTTACTTCTTCTCTGGCTTGAATTCTCTCACTAAACTCCAAACTGCCTTGCCATTTTCATTTGAATTTACACTATTTCAAGACCAGTAATCACTTCTTCACAATTATTGTACTATCCTCTGCATCAATATTGAATCTTTCAGAATAATTTTAATCCAGCTACCTCTAACTGGCTATATAGATCAGAAATCAAGAAAGTTAATTAAAAATGACTATAGCTATCTAAAACTAAATACTTGTAGGTGTCAAAAGCCACTAAAATAAAAAAAAATGTAAGTCAAACAATGGAAAATATTTGAAATATTTACAAAAAGATAATATCAACAGTATTTGCTAGATATTTAGAAATTATCGAGAAAAACATGGTCACTCTCCCATAGAAAAAACGTCAGCAATATTTACATTACAAAGATTGTAATGGTAATAAGTGTTAAGTATTATTAATTTAAAACTGTGTACATAATATTAGTAAAGATGTAAGAAAAGGAGTAATTTATATAATCTATCAGAAATGTAAAATCATTTACCAATACAAAGAAGAAAATATGAAACTTTTGGAAGTAACTGACTGCCTATCAATATGAATTGGCAGAATCAAAGTTTTTATAGCAGGGGACTCAACTGGAATTGCATTGACTTGATTGACTTGGGAGCCACCTGGGTCAGGGAAGCTCACTTTGGTATGTGTCTGGATGTCGGGGAGCTGCAACTTTGGCTCATTCATCTCTGGCACCAGCTGCCATGGCCAGAGTCCCCTGTAGTTGTTAAATTTTTCCTCCATTAATCTGTGGGTGCTGAGTATTGTGTCTCAGGGGTAGAAAAGCGGATGAACACAAACATAATATTTTGAGAGAGGTCGGAGCAGCATAATGAGAGTTTGGAGTGCATTGTGTGGGGAAGTTTGGCAGACTACAAAACTGAACAAGGCAAGGTTTTATAAAAAGCTTACTGTGTATATATTTTCCCACAAGAACACAATCAAATTATTAGTACTTCTATTTTGATGAGACATGGTATCTGTGGTACAGTTAACACTTTTCTCCTCTTTCTCTGCTCCCGGACGTGAGTGAATATTTGAACTGTCAAAATGCTTTAGTGAAAATAATAAATGAAAAAATGTGTTTTACCATGAGACAGGGCATAAAATAGCCCTCCCTCTCCTATAATAGAGGATTAAAAACTTATTATGATTAGAAGAAATATCCTTAGGCCATTTTACTTCTCAATACCAAATGGAGACAATTTTTACAGAAACATAAGAGGAGTGATTTCCTGAGAAAGAAAGATCATTAGTGGAAGCTAAAAGTTGTTAGCTATTTTATAACAACAACAAGAAATTTTGCCTAAGGTCTGTCTTCATATATTTCAAGAAAGAATAAGTATTGTGAATAATGAATTATTTTCCTGTGCTTTTCAGATTAACTGGACTCAGTGAGGAGAACTTCCCACCGATGTCCCTGAAGAGCTGATTATCCCAGAGACCCTGCAAGGCTCAGGTGGGAGTGGGTTGTGGGCCAGGAACACAGCTGGGGCTGTTGGCCAGCAGAGTCCTTGTGTACCTCAGTGTCTTCACGGCATAGCACCTAGGTTGCAAGTAAGAATATCTTAATATTGGGCTTTCCAAAATATCCAGACAAACTTCTCAAAATCTGCTCATGAAATAAAACAACTCACTTTTGCTATGTCTGATGGTTCAAAAGAGCATTACAGATCCAAGGGGAGAACACTAGATGAGGCCATCACTAACCAGAGAGAATACTTCACTGCAGAGAAAGGGTATGTTCAGAAACTATGTCATGATTGGCAGATACGCTTTGTCAAAGATTCAGAGCCCAGCTGGGGTTACTGAAGCTTCAGTACCGAGAGCTTACTTACTTAAGTACTGAGGTTCAGCAATCAGTCATTGCGTGAGATGGGTCTGAATCTACTCAGCGGAACTGTGGGCAGTGGGCATTGGTCACCACCAGCTTGTCTTGGATCTCAGCCTTCTTTAATCACCAGGATAAAGTCAATATTGCTCCAGCCCTCAGAGCCCCTTTCTGTCCTCCCTCTCTCCCAAATCTCTCTTCCTTCTCTCATGCTCTGAGCTCTATCTGAAGTCAGTTTTTCATTTCAAGATGCCATTTGTATCCACCTCTGGCCTGCAGTGCCTTTGCCTGAAACATTCAACCTCTGGCTGGTAATTTCCTTTTTGACTTTAAGGCATATTTTTAGCACCTAAAAGCAATTTAATCAAAAAGAACTTCTGTCAGACTAAGTAGATTAAGTTAGATGTTCCCATATGTCTATTGTGTATTGCAGTAGTCTGGGGAGGAGGACGCAGCCAGAACCCTTGTGGTGAACTCCAATCCCCTGATAGTCCCACAGTTAAAGGATTAATAAACAGCAAACAACAAAGCCAGAACCTTGAGAAAAAAGACTGAGCCTGGATTTGATTCTTGCTACTCTGAGCAGCGACAGCTAAAGGTCAAATACTGCAGCAGCAGAAGCGCAAATAGAAGAGCCCATAACCCAAGCTCATCTGCCTCTATTTAGCCCCAATCCTTCAACCCACAATCCTAGAATGCATAAAACAGGGTAGTCCTACAATAATCTCTGTAGTTGAAGATTACATAAGGCTGAGCTGATATCCTTAATCCCAGTAAATCCTGAGGCTAATAATCCTAGTGTTGTGATCCTTGAAGTTTAAAATCCCACAGGGTGGCGCAGATGTCCGAAGTTGTTTCTGGAGGGCAAGGCAGATGTCCTCAAATCCAAGTAAGTAAATCCCAGTAAGTCTTAAGTCTGGGTAAGTGGTCTGCAGTTCCCAACAGTATATGTTGGCACTTACTGGTCTAGTAATAACCCTTTTTCTGAGTACCTGTTATCATAACACTTGCGATTCTTGGATCAGACCATTTTGTGCTGTTTTCATGGCACTTTTAGTGCAAGTTTGGCTAAACCTTTAAGAGGTTGGTCTTGTCTTATGGGCTGACTACTGTATTGATGCTGCTTAACACTGAGACATAGCAGGGAGTTATTATACATGTACTGACTGAGTGGAAAAAATAACAGGAGAAATAGGTATCAAAGAAAAAGATTTCATGTCCCACAACAACCAGAGACAAAGCTAATAATTTTCCTAATTACTGAAAGCTAAGGACCCAATTTTTTGGGGCTGTACAGCACCGACATATTAGTTCTTCCATGAACAATGCCTACAGATGCCCAGACATTTTCAACATGACTTTTCTGAAAGTGGCCTTGCCAATTTTATACATAAATTTTGTATCACTCATCTATACTTTTCACTGTAATGACACAGATTCATGAGAATTATTTTTGAGTTTAAGTTAAATCATGTTTTTATAAGTTCAGAAATTATAAATGATATGAAGAATATAAAGATCTTTTTAAAATTTCATTTCAGAATGAAGAACATCACTGTGGTGTTGAAAGTTTCCTTAGCATTAGATATTTCAGATTCTTTGAAGAAGGTACTTGCCTTCTGGAAGTAAGTTTCAAAGGACATATTAAAATAATCTTCATTCTCCTTGTGAGAAAATGGGAAGGAGCAGAACCGCTTTCCCCTTTCTCCACCTGAGGTTACCCACTGTCTATGCCTGCAAACACTCCAGCATCACCTGCCACCTGAAGGACACCTTGGCAGGTACAAACTGCCTGTTAAGTGCTATGTGACGTGTCCATGGAATTTGAATGATATTCATCCTACAGCGTCTGCTTTCTTTTCCGTAATCATCTCAGCATTCAGCAATTCTGTGGTTTCTCTATATTTGGAGCAGTGTTTGGCATCATGGGACCATGGATGTGTAAAGTAGCCTTTAAGACCAGGGAATTTAGGATCTAGGGTAGCAAGTCAAGCATGGAAGTGGAGTTTCTGGAAATGAGGAGGAAGCACACCTCCTCATACTAAACATCTTGTATGAGGCTTAAAAAAGATATAGTTTTGATAATTCTCAAGTGATAAAGAGAATCAAGTAATGGAAATGTATTTGTTAATGAGAATTATGACATTAATTGAGAATAAAATTAATAAAGACAAAAAATGTTATGTTCAGTGAGTTAAGAGGATTTACAAATGTCTAGAAGATGGACATGAGGTACTGAGGGTGAGACATAGATGTGTAGAGATGAACATGATCTCCCAGGCTTTCCCAAGAATCCTGGATTTCACCGTGTAGCTAGTGGGGGCTGGGAACAAACAGGCAACTGAGCAATATCATGACACAGCTAACCATCCTGCACTGTAATTTTTTTCTGTGTAAAATAACGTGACACTATGGAGGGAGAAACATAGAGTTCAAACATTGACAAAAAAATCTCTGAAAGATGATAAAGCCCTGTTATATTCAAAGTATGAAAACAGAATTCACATAATCTTGAGTACACTGCATTACTGAGCCATTGGTGAGCCACAGAAATTGACAACCTATAATTATAGAACCAGCTAAAGTATCATCAAAAACTGGGGAGAAATAAAATCAGGTTTAGAAAGTGAGTAAGAGTTTATGTTTCACAAGTCATCAAAAAACTAATTTCTAAAGTATATATTTTAATAAGAAATGTAACTATTAGGAAATAGTATGTTAACCTATATTAACATTTATAGTGAGCAAATAATATTTTCCAAGTGACTAAATATTGGCCATCAAATCATTACTCATATAATAAATGGAAAAAAAAAACTTCCAAAAGTTAAAGATGGAAAGATATAAAAAGTAGAGAGGACTTTAAATATGTCAAAGCCCTTTTTTTTTTCTCTTCAAGAAGATATTTTGAAGACCCAAAGGTAATTCTGTGGAAAATACAGACTTCATTTACTGTAATTATATCAATCTTTCCTTTCATTTCTGTCTCCCAACTAGTTCCTCCCAAGGCCTCAGAATTAAGATCAAAGTAGAAGTTTCTTCATGACTTCTTCTCTGTTGTAGTGATAAAAAAATGATCAACAGAGGCAGCCAAAAATTTAATGAGCAAAACTAAAACATATATAGTATTAGGCTCACTTAGTACTGTTAGTGGAATGAATCTTTCTCTTCATTGAGAATAACATAATGTATCTAGTTGTCTTTTCCAGAATGTAAAAAAAGAGTCCACGCAGCCATTTTTACTCGCAAATGATTCAGTTCTTCTGTGCTTCTTTATGGGTCTGTACCAAGGCAGAATTCACACACACACACACACACACACACACACACACACACACACACACACACACACACAACAAAAACAAAAACAAAAAAAAAACAAAACACTCTTTCTTCTGTTTGGCAGGCTCTCCTGCTTTCTGCTGGGAAGTGCTGCTCATATTTATATGAAGTACAGTACATTGGCAGTCAGTGGACCTCAGAACAGGTGTTGCAACTTTGCGCTTTGACATGGAGTCCTCACTGCTTTCGTGCCTATGTACAAATAGAGACGAGTGTGGAGGAAGGATGAGGAGAATTAAAAACAAACAAATACAAACCTGAAATCCTGACTATTCCCTCCCCACAGAAAAGTAGAAGAGGATGGAGGATGTGGGCAGTTACTGTTCATAAGATGTCTGTACCCAGTCAGCTCTGAAAACATTATTTTTATATCTTATGCCTGAGTGAAAATGACTCCTTCTTCTGAGGAAAAAAAATTATTAAAAGTTTGATATTTTGTTAAATAAAAAAACTTAGAAACATAATTGTATTTCAAAAAGAAATGTATCTCTAGACTGAGAATACACATCCTGTAAGAAAGTATCTTTTGACTCCAAACGGCACGAAGGATATATATCACAAAAATGCTTTCTTTGTACTTGTGACTTTGTCTATTCAAAGATTCTCACATGAACTAAGGAAGTATTTTCTTTGTCACAAGGTTATTTAAAATGTATTTCTCTAGAGATTCCCCAAAGAAATAATCTGTGTTTTTTGTAACGATCATATGATTCTCCCCTCCCTGTTTTTATAAATGCTTTTCTTTTACTCTAATCTTCTGGAGGCACTTTTGAAGTTAATCAAATTACTAGAGTTCTTTTTTTTCCTGCAATATAAACACTTAAAAGGTAGCTCTTCATTTACTTCTGCACACCCACGCTGACTTTCCTTCTAAACTGTACTTACAAAATAATGCTTCTTGCTCCATCAAAAATCTGAGCTACAAAAGGAGACCAGTCGAATAGTGTCATGTTGGTCACTTTATCTCAGAGAATGTGAGAGATTCATTTTATCTTAGAGAATAAACATTGGGCATTGTAGATCGATTTCAACATTATAAAAACAAAGCACTTTTCTTAAAGGGCTTCATGGAATAGTTTTCTTTCTTTACCACTAAATAACCTTGAGAGGATTTTGAAAGTTTGTTTTTGACTCCTTGTCTTTGTGTCTGGATTCAGATGCTGTGTCCAAGGTGAGTCTTGAGTCTGTGGAAATCACATGTACACTTCAGTGGGTCCTAGCAGCATCTGGGTCCCACCAGATGTCAGCTCAAGTTTCTGGTGGACCCTTAGCTCTACCCTTTCTCTGCTTTCCGGAAATCCTTCTCACTTTCCTTTATTACCTCTTCCTAGGAACAGAGAAATATAGTAGGTCCATGTTATTAGCATGCACATGATCAGAGCCTTTATTTATAGAATGAAACTAGGAGTCAGCCTTGTTTAATGAATTTAAAATGTTACTTCAGGTTTAACGGACTTGAACTCATAGAAGCGTCATCACTCATACAGACAGAGGACCCACATTTTGCAGAGAGGTAGGAAAAGGAAGCTTTATTTCATTGTACTTATAACCTTTGCCACTTCTGAGATTCACTGTCCTCATATGTAAAACTGTGTTCATGGAAATATTTCAGAGTTGCAGCAGTTGTAATGATGCATAGCACGCATATAGGCTCTCAGAAAATGTCAGTTTCTTCACTTTCCTTTTCCTGGGTAGCCTTTCTCTATTGAACCACAACAGTATTACTTTAAACAAGACATCATTAGCTGAGCATGGTGGCTCACACCTGGCTCACAGCCCTGGGGAGGCAGAGGCAGGAGAATTGCTGTGAGTTCCAGGCTTGCCTGGACTACATAGTAAGCTTGGGGCCAGCCTGAACTACAAAAGGGAGACCCTGCACCCAAAAAAGAAAAAAAAAATAAAGAAAGAAAGAAGGAAGGAAGGAAAAGAAGAAAGAAAAAAGACATCTTTAGATAAATAAGAATCTAAATCAGCCCTGAGAAAATATATCAGCTCTCTCATTTTATTAACTTGTGTTTGGTTCCTACCCTTTTAGATCCAAATCCTCTGCAGCCTTCCACTTGAGCTGGCCTCCTTCCTACCTGAGGACTGTTCTGCAAGATTTGTTTACTCATCATTGAAATGACTCATTAGATATAGATCAAATGCTGCCAGGAAAATTTACATTTTAACAGCTCAACAATGTATAGTGGCTGAAGTTTCCCTAGTAGTAGAATTTGGAGAAGTGATTAATGGATGAAAGATAAGAATCATTTTCTTTCTTAATCTGGACTCTGCATGGACATTACCAATTTTAAATCTCATAAACTTCTGTTATAAGTTTCCCATGCAGCTGAGACCGGGAACATTTTACTCTGGACAGAAAGATGGTGATGGTAATTCATGTGTCTTCATGAGGCAAAGAACCCACATAACAAGGCTCTTGACTTATCTGAGAATTAAACATTCTGATGGCGCGCTTGTCCGGAGGACACTTTCTGTTTCTCTTCTGACTCATTTGTGGATCTTCAGAGAAGCTAAATACTTCAGAACTCTCTGTGACTTTAATCTCCAATTCATCTTAGTTCAGTATTCTACACTATGTTCTAATTTATCCTAAGATTTCTTCCTACATTTTTCCCATCTATAGCATTTAAGCCTGCCATCTGCTTAATTTGTTTTACTGTGCAGGGTTTAGCTGAAAGCACAGTGAAAATTAAGCACTTAGGCTGAGTAGCTTTCACTTTGCAAGTCACACACACAGACACACAAAGACATACACACACAGAGCCTGTAAAATAAGAATAAAGCCAAAGATTCTTAAAAGCAGAAGGCAGAAAAGGTGGGTCAGAGACACAGTTTGCTTACAGGTCCTGAACACAGTATTTATCTGTGTCTGGCACAGAAGGCAGGAAGAATAAAGAGCAGGTGGAATGAGCAATAGAGATGAATCTAGTCTGTCCAACATCGGCGTAGTATTTGTGTAAGGGGGTTATACACATATGACCAAGACACACTCATGCATATGCTGAAAAGTTCTGGGAGTATCATAGTCCTCTCTGTAGCATGTCTTACAACATAGCATAAGTTCTTTTTACCACAAACTTCATTCTTTATGTGTGTAGGTACATTGTTTGCTTTAATCTGATCTGAAATAAGTGAATTCATTTGGCATTTCCACCAAGTTTTGTCCCATCTACTATGAATGAATGAGTGATATGTGAAAGAGTTTACTTGCCTGGCTTTTCTCTTGGTGATTTTGGGGTGAGCTGCTCGCCTACCTCTTCACTGTTTTGCAATGTTGGATAGACAAGAAATACTCCACATTTCATCATTGTCATCTATGAGAAGAAAATAACTACACCAGTGTTTACTTAGTGATGCAATCCATGTCAAACAAATACTTAAAATAGTTCTGAGAACAAAGCAACCACTCAGTGGTTCTGAGGGATTTGTACTATATGTAATAAGCCACAGAGGATGATTTTCTCCATTTGCATGTACTATTATTCTGTACTCTGATAAACTTACTTTTAAAGTTGAGATTGTTCTAGTAACAGTAAGAATGGAAACATTCTATAGAATTTGAATGAGTGCAGAGGATACAAAAATTGATTTCATTAGGGTTGTTTTTTTGACATGCATATTTATAAAAATCAGTCATTTGGGCTAGGATTGGTGGTGAATGGCTAAAATCCCAGCACTTTGGGGGCAAGAGGATCACCATGAGTTCAAGACCAGCGTGGACTACATGGTGAGACCCTCAAAAATGAATAAATAAGCAAACATACAAATAAATAAAATCAATCAGTTGCCTCCTAAAGAAGCCAAAGAATATGAAAGACAATATCCTATGGATGGGGTGGTTGGACAGACACACAATTTAAAGGAATGGAAAGGAGGGAATGATTTGCTAGCCGGGGCCTGAGTCCTACCTCTTTGCTGGGGGGAGCAGTGAATCCTGAAGAGAAAAGGTATGGAGCGCTGGCCTCACACAAACCGGAGTCAGATTTCTGTTTAGTAAAAGAATCCATTTCTAATGCAAGGAATTCTGGATGGAAAAATAAATGTCAATTGGATTCAGCACATCATAAGCCACAAATATTTTTCTCCTCTGTGTAAATTTTCTAAAATGTTGCCAGTTCTAACATAAGGCACCTACTTCCACATCCTCCTGAGAGTGTGTATGCTTCTGCCCATGCACCAAGAACCCAAGGTCTTTGCAATCTCCGCATCCAGTTCCAACATAAAGATCCTTGGATGATCGAATGCATCTAATATTCATTTCAGATGTTGCCCTAAATAAGTAGGTGATATGCAGCTGCCTGATAAATCTACATAATTACTGCACATCAGGCTCAAACTTAAGCAGTTAGAATGAGATAAGCGTATTCAATAAACTTTTTCAGAGGAAAATGGAGAGACGAGCAGATAGCGTACAATGGTTTTGTGGCAGGTACATTTACTCCACTCACGGAGGAGGTCAAGGTGGTTGAATCCATCTTTGGTCAGTATGGAACTCTCCTGCCCTCTTGAGGATACCCCTGTGCATTTACCCTCCGACTGCCTCTGAGACTACAGGAGAGGTTGCAGGAGCAGCACAGCTTCCATTTTGTGTCAACTCAGCACTGTGTGAATTGTTTTAGGTAGTGAAACGCTGCTGGAGTTGAAGTTATTGTGAGGAAAAACACACAGTGCCCAGAGAAACTCAGTGGGGAGGGGGGTTCCGTCTTCTTCCTCTCCAGATGGGTAATAAGATTCCAAGCTTCAGGAGTCTCATCTTGACTGGGAACTTCCTGCCTGTCTCTGTCTCTCACAATTCCAAGTCAGTGTTCTCCGTGGTGCAGTGAGGCCGGTAATCTGTCCCTTAAGCCCTGGCTGCACTAGATTGCATGATTCTGAGCAAGAGGGCTACTCTTCCTTTGGGAAAGGAAGCACATAATGACAGCCTGGGCTTTTTCTTGTCCTCATTTACAGTTTTGATATTTCTTTAGCATGAAAATTTTGGGTTAATTTTAGTTTTTAAAACTACTGCATTGACATGTTTTCTTTGTCTTTTTTTTTTTTTTTCTTGATACAGGGTCTCACTTTGTAGTTTAGGCTGGATCTAAACTCACTATGTAGCCTAGGAGAGCCTCAAACTCATAGCAATCCTCCTGCCTCTGCCTCCTGAGTCCCAAGATTACAGACATGAGCCACCATGCCTGGCATTGTGGAATGTGATTACTGGGATTTGAACTCAGGACTTTCCACTTGCTAGGGAGATTCTGGAACCATTGAGCTAAATCCCGGCCCTGACATATTATCCTTTGATCACCGAGGTTTGAGTGCTAGGCTAAACATATGCTGGCTATGAGCATGGTACCTGCCATCTCCCACTCATCTTGGCTGCACAGAATGAACTTGTCCCATCTCAAGCTTCTGGATTCTAAAATGAAAGTTACTGGCTTCTGCCGTTTTCATTGGGAGGTGGGGATGGGTGTGGAAGTCATTTCATTAGGTAAATTCATTACTAGGACATGCTTGTATACATTTCATCCCTCTTAACTTCCGGAATAATACTTTAATAAAGGAGAAATGGTGGCCATTAAGCTTGGAGAGCTGATGGTCAGGGAAAATTTGATTTCTTTTTTTCTATGACCTTAGTACAGGTACGATAAGCAGTCAATAAATTCTACATCCTAACAGATGTTTTCTGATTGCTCTTAATCTGCCCTACAACTCCTGATGTTTTATTCATATTGCCCAGTTCCCTAGATACCACAGGCAACACTGTCACCTTTACTTTTGCAGGAGGAGGTTTTTAAACTTTGCAGTCAGAGCTGCAGTCAGTTCTGTCTTATTGCTGATATCAGCCTAGTGTAATCCGTGCTTGTGTTCCTCTCTCCAGCGATCTTTTACTTCCAGGTACCGATTCTTGTATTAGTCAGAACTATTTTAGTTAAAAGGTGCCAAAGAGTAAATGCAAACTAATTTAAGCGACAAAATCCACTCTTCGAGCTGGGGGAGATGATAGGCACTGCCGCAGGCATAGCCGGAGCCTTTTTCAAGTAATCTGTAAGATCTCTTCCTCTGCGTCTCTCCATCTGCTTCCTCCTGTTCCACCACGTTTCCAGCACGTTATGACTCTGTGTTGGTAAACGGCTTAGCCTCGTGAATGACGTCATCCAGGTCCCAGGGAATGGAGAACTTACTCTCCTGAGCCCTTCTCTAATGAGTGATCTGTCCAAGAAAACAGTGCGGTCTGAGGGGAGAGGGTGTGACTGTAGGTGAAAGCCAGGCTTTCACTAAAATTCAGCCATGCTCGTTTATGGAGACTCCACCTCAGCCAAAAGCAGGACTGCCTCTTCAGTCTACAATGACCCGCCTCTGTGCATGCTTCAGCCAATCCGCGATCGTTCCCACTCATATGTTTACACCCACTACAATTTATTATAAAAGAGACTATATTTTGTATTAAAGGCAGGACAGTTCTCAAAATCCTCCCCAGAGTCTGCTTGTGACTCTGTGCACTCATCCTACTGTAAGTGAGTCTCTGTTACCCCCAAAAGAAAATGCCACATGTGACCACAGGTTAACCCAGAGGAAATGAGTGTCTTATGAGGAACACACACACAAAAAATGACTCAAGGATTACTAGGAATGAGGAAGATGTAGTTCCTTAAAAAGTGGAATTCAGAAAAGAGTGTTGCATTTTCATGTGGCCTGTGTACACTGGTCGGGAAAGGAAGTTGACTTTTACCTTAAAACTGTAAGATAGAAATTCTGAGAATGAGAACATCAAATCAAATACCACTTCTGAGTAATTGCAGTGTGTGAGTGACTGCTCTGGTCTTCCTGAAGGGGAAAAACTCTCTCCCTTCCCACTCCCCTTCTGTCTCCTCTTCTCCTGTTCCTCTTCTTTCTCTGAGTCTTTTCCCTAACTTTGTGGGGTGGCTCAGCTCAGTTATGCCAGGCCTTCCTTTTATAGGATGGTAATTCTCTCCCCACCATTAAGCAGTTCCAATAGAGTGTATGAAATGTGTGCTATTTGTGTTGAGAATAGGGAAAATGGTGCATTAAAGAAGCTTATCCCCTACCTGTGCAGTAATTAGGAGACAGGGCACATCAAGAAATGCAATGCAGATACATTTTTACAGACTTAATTGTCCTATCCATTTTTTATTGACCAAACACAGTGGTCTCTGATATGTCAGTAGTACAATCTTCAAACTCTCGATAATCTTGTTGTCCAAAATACTCTACCTACAAATATTACAAATCTGTAATTTTGAATCATGAGCCAGAAAAATTCTGGGCAAGTAATAACTAAAACACTTTAAGTGAATATTCTTCAGCAGATTTCAGTGGAGTACTTTAAATTCCTTCAACATGTATGAGTACATTTAGTACTGAAATGAAGCAAGCATTTATGAAGCAATTATATAAACTGGCGGCTCCTCCGTATGTTGGGGGAGCAGCTTTCTCCGAGGCACACAATGTACTTCCCTCCCTCCCTGGAAACCAGCTTGAGCCCTGCTTCTGCCCCAGCTTCCAGATACAGCTATACATGACTTCCCTTGAACTGGGAGGGGAGAGGAATGGTTTGAGATTTATATTTTCTTAGAGGCTTTTAAGTGCATGAGTACTGCCAGGGAAGCTGCATGCTTTTCCTCTCTGAGTTGTGCCTGTGAGTTCATAAATACATAAAAGGAGCTGGATTTTTCCTGGAGCCCCTTGAGATGCACCCAAATTATGAGTTTATGGAAATGTTTCTCATGCCTGCAAATTTGTCTCAGGGGATTTATGCACTGTTATGGAATATTCTGGAATAAAACCAAAAAGAGATAAGAACCACCCATTCAGAGAAAATCTGTTCTGAAATGATGTTTGTGCCACACGTCGAGAAGATGTGTCAGTTCCCACTCTTTGATGCATCAAATAAAAATGTGAGAAACTCACAGCTCAATTTTTAATAAGATAATCATTCTCGGTCTTCCATAACATTTCAGCATTTACCCTTTGAGTGCTGGAATTAGGAAATTAATGTAATTCCATCTCTAATTCCACTACCTAAGAGAAGAGCCTGAATTTCAATAAAGAAGTGTATAGCTGTTACAAGTCTTCAGTCTCAAGTGCCCATTGCACAACCCAGTGGGGGAACATGGCTGTTGAAGAGATTCCATCTTTCTGTCAAAATTAACCTCCACTGTGGTATTTCTGCTCAGTTATAAGTCAGAACTGAGTAGGCTTACAGCTGCATTTTCTCTTTCCCAGTGCAGGGGTAACAGCTTAGATTCGTTTCTGCTCAAAGGGTTGCCCAGAGCTGACTACATTGGAATTTTAGAGTGTTATTCAATTTCTTCACTGGATATCTAGCATATGGTATATGCCACTAGGTGTGAAATGATTGAAATTTTAATGAACAGTTTATGCTTGAGTTTCCTGCGACCCCAGGCATTTAGAGACGGCTAGCTTGTGAAATGCCCATGAATAAAAATGACCCCAGGTATCTGAACATTACTCACTCTACAGATATGTGTATTATACAGTCAAATAATGAAATGAAAGCCTCACAGAATTCTGATTGTACTTGACATGAATTTGCTCATAATTGTTGCTGAAATAAAGAAAGTGACATACAGAATTAGTCCACCGTTTCATTATAGATGGGGTTAGATATGGTATTTAGGACAAAACAACGTGATGTTATTGAAAGTGAAAGGGCCTCCCATAGACATTTGGTGAATGTGGGTGTCACTAGCACTCTTGGTAAGATAAAGGCTCAGCTAAGCGTCCACAATAGTGATTGGTTTGTCTTACAGATAAAATGAATCACCGTGGCACTTTTATGGGCATGAAAACCTTAAACTGTTCACACTTTTAAAAATGTAATTAAGTATCAGGTATGTCCTCACCCTTATCTTCTCTATAAATAATTTCTGAATGCTAGGGGCTTAATTTTCAAAGTACAAAGAGGTATTTCTAGTAATAGATGGGAAAATGAAAGAAAGGAAGCAGTAAGCCCAAGACAAATAGGCCAAACACACCCAGAACATTTTATAGGCATCTGTTAATTCTCCCTGGCCCTACAGCCCCTTAGTGAACTACAACAAGCAATTAATCAAATTGTACCAATTCCTAACCTCGCTGTATAATCAGGCATTCATTATATTCCTCATAGAAAGAAATGATTCTGTAGGAGTAGATCCAGAGCTTCCTTCCCTGTCGGTCACTGATAACGACTTCCAATGGAAGCACG
>PVIR01030820.1:0-19950 GCA_004026965.1 Petromus typicus | reverse complement strand
ACCTTCCTTGGTTCCTTTGCAAACTTGCAGAAAATTCCAAATATTTTAGGGTCTCATAAGAACCTTCAGTATTCCATTCATTAAAAAACCTACATACACACCACCCAGAAGATAAAGAAAACAGGAGAGAAGGACAGAGGAGCAGCTGTGGTCAGGGCCCAGGCTCTTACTTGTAGGCCACGTCGCACCCGCCATTGTTGTGGATGTGATAGGACTGCAGCTCCCGCAGCCTCTGGCCACAGGCAGCCTGGTCACGGCACTCCAGTCCAGGGACATGGTGCGTGATGAGGACATCCACTGGCACGGTCAGCTGAGACCTGCAGCCAGCAGTTTCTGCCCCCCACTCCTTGCGAGAGACCATCTTGAAGACATCTGTGGGGGACCGTGGATGTCACTTGCTGCACTCTGCCCTGGGGAGGCACATCAGTGACTGGGGCTGCGCTTGGTGATGGAGCCATATCTGCCCCATGGGGCATGAAGAAGAGGCCTCAGGAGGCAGGCATGCCTCCCCCACTCACCCCCATTTCCCGATCCCCGGACACCCTCAGTCTGCACAGCCGTGACCCAGATGGTCCTCACAACAGAGCCCAGCTCCCGGCGCCTTCCCTGGGCTGGCCCCGCTCCCTGCCCGGAATGTCTCCATCTCTGCCACCCATCGCCAGGGAAGTCTCAGTGGCCTCTCCCTCTGTCGCCTCAGCCTCCTGTGTTTCTCCAGCCTGAATACTCCCCGGGGTGGGGCCGCCTCTCCTCCCTCCAGGTGCTGGCTGCGCCTCTGCATCCCTGATCGGGGTCTGGCTCAGAGGCTGTTTCTCCACTTCCTGGACTCCCTTCCCTCCTGCCCCAACTCCTCCATCCCAAGGCCGGAGGACAGTCCCTGCAAGTGGCCAGCCAGTGCGCCCCTCTATAGCTCAACCCATCCACCCATGCCAGCCGGGTGCGGCTGTGCAGACCTGGGGGTACTTCTGCCACTTGGGAAACTCCACGGCCCCAGGCTCTCACCACCCAGACCCAGTTTGCCTTTTTCAATGAGCTGGGAGATGTTTCCAAACAGGTCCTTTAACCCTTTCGACACTTGTGGCATTTGTGTTTCGTCCCAGGTAGAAATACCTGCAAAAAAATTTCTGTTTTGTACCCATCTCCGGAAAGCTCTGTGGCGGGTGAGTCAGCGGCCTGGGCTGCAGGCAGGAGCAGCCACCGCTCTCCACCGCCCTCTCCTGCCCACCCCTCCTGGAAAGTGACTAGAAGCCCTGACTGAGTGGGCATGCCTTTCCGATACTAACTCCGGCGTGCGTCCCCAGACCAGATCCTGCTCGTCCTCATCCTCCAGGACAGCAGCTAACAATGGAGGACAAGGACTCGGCGGATTAACCTCGTCTCATGAGAGGCATCTACACACGGAGCTAGCAAAGAACAACCCGGAAAGGCAATCAGGAACCTCGAAGCCACAACGTCCTCCCTGGTGTGGATTCGACACAGTGGAGGCAGCGAGGAGCAAGCACGGAGCAGCTGTGACTCCCTGCGCTCAGGCCAGCCCCTGTTCATCTGAGAGCGCCTGCTAACCCCAGGCGCCCTGGCAAAGGCCCCGGCAGTGGGCACAGGCATCCTCAGGGTCCCACCCCGAGCAGGAGTCCCTCCTTTGCCCAAGAGGATCATCTCTGGTCGTGGCTGGTGAGAACGTGACAGACACCGATGACAGTGGCCAAGGCCCATGGAGCCTGTGTAGCTCTGCGGCGCCGCCCCTGCCCCGCAAGCACTTGACCCTGAGCTCAATCCCTGGTGCCAAAAACATAATAATGACGGCTGCCCCATTTATGCTTTCCCTGGCTGAGTACTCGGTCCTCTGTGTGTGTATATCGCCTTGCTTAACCCCCGGGGAAGTTTGGACAGTCTGTCACCAAATCTCAGTTTGCAAATAGGAATGTTGAGATTTAAAGAGTTGAGTAACTTATTCAAAGTCATTGCTAGATGCAGGACAGGATGCTAGCCCAGGTCTGGAGACTCCAAAACCTGCACTGTCAACATGAAGGGAAGGGCAGCATTTGACAGTTCCTGTAACTTCAGGGTGACCTTTGTCTCCAGGCCAGAGCAAGGGGACTTACCCACAGCGTGGACGCTCAGAGCAGAGAGGATGAGGAGCCAGGGCAGCATCCTCACAGGGTCCCAGGACATGGAATATGAACGGCACGGCCAGCAGCCCTGGGAGGACAGTGTTTCTGCAGGGTGCTGACAGTTAGCACACTGCCAACGGAGCGCCCCCAGACTGCACAACGCTCAGTCTCCTCCTCAGCCACACTGTGGGGCTCCTGAGAGCCAGGGCCCTGCGCAGACTTCCCAGGGTGCTCTGCGTCACATGCCGCCCTGCACCCTGCCGGCTGTGTCACTGAGGGTTCGGTGCATGCAAGGACCGTATGGGCACTTGCCACGCAGCCTAATATTCATACTGATTCTGCTAGTTGTCATTTCTGTTAGACACAGGAGTGGCCCAGCCAAGAAATCCAAACTGTCTGGGATGTATCTACTGCACAGGGAGCAGAGGGCGTGGAATAGGACCAGGCTGGCATAGGACTAGGAGAGGGCCCCGAAGAAGACTTCTTCACACTCACACTCAGAGATGCCATGGTGTCCCAGCCCAGGAGCCTAGAGACAAATGTCTGTCCTGGGTGAGGGCATTGGAGGGAAGAGGATTGGTCTGGTGTGTCCCTCTCTGGGGGAGAGAAGTTCTGCTTCACCCTGACTTATTCCAAGAAGCCTCTGTGACTGGAGGGGACTGTGGGACATCAGAGACCCTTCCTTCGTGGCAGAATTGGGGGTGAAGGGGATCCCACTTCTAGGGCAGAGAACATCTGATTGTAGCACTCATCTGCCAGAGTCCGGCCCCTTCTAGGAGAGGGCTCCGAAGAACAAACACTCACACTCACACTCACATTCGGAAATACCTGCAGCCCCGCAGGTCAGGGTGAAGTCCGCTTGCTCCTCATTGGCTGGCAGCTCCTCCCTCACAGCTGTCTTCCAGGCCTGTCCCTCCTCCGGCTGGATCTTCCTCCTCCTCCTCCTCCTCCTCCTTCTCTCTCCTCGGCTTTGCTCTCCCTAAAGGACACTTCCTCCTTGGGAAGGGAGCACTTGGGCTAAGAGAGGAGCAAAGCCCAGGACCGGTAATAGAAGATGGAGGACACAGACCTGAGGCTGGGAGCTGATTGTCCACCGGGCTAGGAGGAGGTCGAGTGAAACCGAGCTGGGAGCTGGGAGCAGCCCTGTGAATCGGCCCAGGTCCCGCCATGGGGGAGGGCGCAATTGCCCAACTGCCAGCAGCGCCTCCCTCAACCCCAGCCCTTACAGGCCTGTCAGCGAGCGTGTCTGGGGCTGGGCGCCCCGACCCTGACAGCTGGGAGCGTCTGCCCAGACAGGCAGATCTGCTGCGGGTACCTGAAGACTGAGGGTTGATCCCGCTCACTGGTTACCCTTACACAGGAGGCCATAGGGGACTGAGCAGGAGGGAGGAGGAGGAGACATAGACAGCCATGTTCCCCAGAAGCAGCTCCCTGCTGTGACCTGTAGGCTGCACACCCGTCATCCCTCCTCTGTCACACTTATCCTTGTCATTAAAGGTGTCGCCACAGGAAGCTGAGCACCTCCTGCCCTCTCCTGCTCCTGTCCAGCTGGTCTCAGAGCACGTGGATGGATTTCACAGCAGACAGTTCTTGCCTGGGGTGGGGGGTGAATCTCCCAGAGGAAGCACCAAGTGACACTTTCCCAGAATGCACCTCTCCCGAAGGACCCTCTGCCCTCATCTCTCAGAGGGTGGAGCAGCCCCGGGGACACTGGAAAAGGGGAGTCTCAGTCTCACTCTCCAGCCAAATACTTTCAGAAAACCTCCCTGAAGGAGACCCTTGAAAGAGCACAGGATTTGCCTGCTGTTGCCCAAGTCTGAGCCCAGCCCCAGGCTGCAGCCCTGTGACTGAGCCAGCACTGTCGTCTCCGCCCAGGCGCGGATGCCGGGGAGCAGAGCTGGAGACGGAGGTCAAGGAAGTCAAGAACTGGGGCCCGGATGGAGCCGTAGGAACAGAAAGCTTCTGACCCGGCAGACACAGGCCTCAGCTGTCTGCTCCTCCCCGCCGGCATGACAGCCCTTCCCTGAGAAGAGCCCAGCCGCCAGGGGAGAGCTGCAGACACTCACTTGCTTCCCACAAGAGGGAGCTCCGGGTATGGCCGCCCACCAGGACCAGCCAAGGCTCTGTCCTGTGGAGGCATGGACACATTTCCAGGGACTTTCAGGCCCCAAAACAAACGTCTGTCCTCCAGAAGCATCAGTAGGAGGAAGAGTGGTTTGGTTTGCCCCTTTCATTTGAATTTCAAGACAGCCCAATTCACTTCTAATGAAACAAAAAACAACATTCATATGGTTTCAGATTCTACACTGCAAAAGCCCTTTAGGACAGCTGAGTTTTGGCACAGGCTCAAGGGAAAATATCTTCAATTATTTGTAGAATCTGGTAATATTTCTCTCCTTTCCAAGTACATACCTAGAAGAGAATATGTTTAACCAAAATATCATGTAGCAACAAGCTGGATGCAGAAACAGATAGGCAAATACAGCCATATTCCCTAGTCATGCAGAAAACAGATCGGCAAAAATGCTTTTTAAAAATGACAATACTGGAAGGCTGAAACAAGAGGATCGCATGTTCAAGACCAGTCTTAGCAACGCTATGAGGTCCTGTCTTTAAAAATGTTTAAATGGCTGCAGATATACGTAAGGGGGAAGGGCTTGGCTCTGATTCCAAAAAAAGACACCCTTCTCGTTTGCTTTGTAATATATTTTAATTATTTGCATTGATATTTATTAGGTTCATCAATATGACTTTAAATGAATTAGTGAATATTTTTAATTATTTCAAATTCCAAAGTGGTATATATGTTGAGAGATCTAACCCTTAGAATCAGTGAAGGTAGCAACGCCGCAGACTGTCCTGACGCAGACCGGCCACCAGGGGGCAGCATGCGCTCTTTGACGACCCCGGAGCTGCCTCCACCCTGCACACACCCCCCACCACCACCACCACCTCTCTCCTCATCTTCTCTGGGTTCTCCTGTGCTACGCGGCTTCTGAATTACAAGAATGATCTTTGCAGAATAAGTTCTATCCAGTCGAGGCTGGCATTCATCTTCTTCTGCAGGCCCAGGCAGAGCTTATTACCCAGGGATGAGAACGTGGAGACGGCCGAGTTCCCGCCGACCTGATCCGGGCAGGGAGGCGGTGATCACGGTGCCTGGTGTTTGTGAAACCTCTGATTTTCTGCGAAGGGCTGTGGACTTGAAGGAGGCTCCGAGAGGCAGAGGAAGCCGAGGAGGGATCCCGAGGTCTTCTGGGGACTTAGGGAGGGATCTGGAAGCTGGGGATGGAGGGGATACAGAAGAGGAGGGAAGCCCGGGGAAACGGGCGGGTGCACCCTTGGGAGGGCCTCGGGGAGGGTCCACGAGTCCGTTCCCGGTGGGTGGGGACGGGGAGGCCTAGGACAGAACCGAGATGGCTCCACCTGCAGGTGACCCCGCTGGGCCAGAAGGGGGGCGGGCGGAGCTCGCACCGGGAGCTCCCAGCAAGGAGGGGAGAACGCGGAGCAGGAGGCGGGAGCCTTGGGGTGTGGAGCCCCCCCTCCCAGCCGGGCGCCGGGCGGAACCAGGAGTCACGCTGCGCCCGGAGCCCACAGGGATGGCGTCCAAATCTGAAGTCGGTGTTGGGGATGACTTCAAGGCCAGCTGGCCCACGTTCTCATTTAATGGATGAGGAAGGCGAGGCCCACACATGGGAAAGACCACCGGCCCCAGGAAACTTGGAAGAAAACCCAGCTCAGGCTCCGGCCACTGTGTGCTTTCAACCAAGGCCCCACCAGCCCAGGGGTGGGCAGATCAGGGAGGGTCCGGCCGGTGCCCAGCGCAAAACGGAAGGGCCAGGGCCCTGGAGACAGCAGGGCAGCCGGAAAGGGAGGACGCAGGCCACTCTGCTCCTGGGCCTGGGAAGGAGCTGACCGTGTGCTGGCAGCTTCGGGAAGCTCCGCTTTCTTTGGCTGTTTACACACCTTAGCCTCACTGCGTCAGCCTCTCCCTTCTCCCCACCGACCACAACCACAGTCTCACACAGAGCCAGAAAAACGCCAGTTCTCATCCTAGCAGGAGGCTCTGCGTTTTCCCCCGGGAAATCGGCACCCTGAGGAGACCCCCAGCCCCTCCTCTGACAGGGAGGAGGTGGGTGGCACTTGGAGCACCTGCTGGTCACGCCTGGACGCGGCTCCGTGTGGGCCCCGTGTGGGCTGCGCCCTGCCTGACCTGGGCCAGCGCCAGCCTGGAGCTCAGGGAGCGCTCAGCACTGGGTCCCCAGCAAAGCCCCTCCCCTTTCACTCCCACCTTGAGCCGACACCTTGAGCGATCCTGCTGGTGACTGCGGAATGTCACAAGGCAGAGGGCAGCAGACCTGTGTCTATTACACACTCACCCACTCCCTGCGCCTCCTCACCCAGCTGCTGTGAACCCACGCAGCGGAGTGAGGCCGCTGCTCCTGCCAGCGCCCGGGCGGGGGTGGGGGGACGGTGACCCGCCTGCTGTCACAGCCTCAGACTGCACAGCGGAGCAGAAAGCGCCGGCCATCACCTGCGGCCTCTCTTTGCCACAAGCGCCACTGCGTTAACATGTGGGCTTTTTAAAAAATTTACTGGGAGCTCCACATATAAGCCTGGTTCCCAGGGTGTTCAGGGGCCCAGAAACACCTGGCAGGTGTGGCAGGCCTCGCTGTAGGCGAGTGCTGCCTGTCCCTGTGCGCTGCAGAAGAAAAGCTCAGGCCCGACTTACAGGTGCCAGGCACGCAGTCCCAGTGTACCGGCTTGGAGGGTTCTTAAGGCCTTTAAGGATTTTATGGAATAATATTCCTGGGAGAGAAAAAAGCGTTGCGACTTTGATTAATCTTGATTCTATGCTAAAGTTGCAGTTTCACTAAAAGCGCAATTTGAAAATTATGACTTTCCCAATCCCCTTTCTATCCTTATTTCTTCCGTCCTGCTCTACCGCGACGCGTTCTCCTTCTCTGGCCCAGGCCGCTTCGCCTGCGAAGCCTGGGAAGATCTCGGTGCCGGCGCGGGTCCTCAGTGCAGCCAGCAGAGGGCGCTGTGAGAGCACGTAGGAAAGGTGTCCTCCTGCAGCCTGCACAGCCTACAGCCAAGTTTCTGGCTGGCTTGAGCAGGGCGAGCACACAGCTTCCAGAACGGCTCTCCTCTGAGCTTCCTACTCTGCTAAAACAATTATGAGCAGGATCTGTTGGGGAATGGAGTTTTGTTCAACTGCTCTGGCTGTGCCTACACCATTCTTCATCCATGTACGCCCTCAGCAAGCATCCGTTAGCGCTGGCAGGACGTGGAAGCCGAGGTGGCCCGCGTGTTTGCCACAGTCACCCAGTTCCCCGGTATGCAGCGATACTATCTAACACAGCGGAGGCCCAACCAGTACTTTTTTTACAAGTGAATGAAAAAGTGAGTACTACTGATGCCCCTTATTCAGTGAGCACCGCCTCCAAACTGCACCTGTGCAGTCACAGAGATCCAGGTCAGCCCTGTTTACTGATACGGCAGGCGAGACGTAGCTGAGTCGGAAGGCTAAGGCCAGCCCGAGCTCTGCGGCACCGTGTGAGCGTCTCACAGCGCAGGGCCGAGCGCAGCACACCCGGGCTGGCACGGGCAGGGGACGGGGCAGCGACAGAACGTGTGAAGATTCCACAGGACCTGTTGACGCAAAACAGGAGAAATGTCTCTCCAGTGGACGCAGAGAGACTGGAGTGACCAAGTGGCCTCCATGCGCAAGCCTGGGCAGGGCCAGGATGCCCACAAGCAAACAAGATGGCTCAGAGTATGCCCTGCTGCCCAGCCCTGCGACGTGCATGGGAGGAGAAGACCGCTAATAAAAACCTATCTCCAGGGATTAGCAGCTATTGACCATTAGGTGGAGAGTCAATATGCAAATCACTTACCAGGAAAGCACATGTTAGGAGTCAGGAGTGAGGAAGGAGGAAGAGATCGTCTCCCCCCACAGCACTCTGGGTGAGGCAGCGTCTGAACTCACCCTGAGGCCAGGCAGGGCTTCACCCTGTAAACATGTCCTCCACCAGGAGCAGCAGACCTGAGTCCAAGTCCTGCTGCGTGCCCCACCGGCTCTGTGAGCTCACTCTTCAGCAACAGTGCAAAATCTCCACCCTGAAGGCCTTTCTCCCCCGATTCCCACCCTGGGACTCTAGTGACCACGGCCAGGCCCCGCCCTCCTCGAGCACCATTACTGTCCCACCCAGGCAGCGCAGGGGAAGGTGATGGTTGCCAGCGAAGAGGAGGCAGCGTGGGTCCTCCCAGCCTCTGGCCCTCCCGGGGGGACAGGGCGTGTGGGGAGCAGCAGGCTTTCTGGCTCCTCGGGAAGAGAAGGGGGAGGAGGTGAACCAGCCAGCCAGCTTCCTCTCAAACCAGCTCGGGCCCAGGCCTGGGAATTTCACAAAACAGGGAAAGCGTGGCGCTGTGTGAACACTTCCTGTCAGCTCGGCCCGCCGAGGCGGGGTTGCCACACCCGCACCTGTGAAGCAATCTCCCCGAAGGCGGCTGCTCCTGCCAAGGGCTGCTATAAAGGCCGGGCGTCTCAGCTGGCGGGTACACGGTGCGTCTCCGGCTCTGGTAAGTGAGCTGGAGCCTGCGGGCCGGGTCATTCTTTTCTGCCCCCAATTTTCTTCCAAGCCCCCCTCCTGGAAGCCCTCCTAGGCTGATCCTGCCCCTTTCATAGCTTCCTTCAGGCTTTCTTACAGCTATCTGACCTCAAATGCTTTGCTTTTTTCACTGTCTAGATTACCAAAGTTCACTTCTCACGTGTACACGACCGACCATCTCCCTGACGAAGTGGCAGCCTGTGCTTCCTCTTTGACTTTATATATCCCCTCTTCTTCCCTCCTGCCAGGCCGGAGGACATGTCAGAGAAGCAGGGTGGCCTCCTCTAAACACCTCCACCCTTGTGTCTTTGTTATTCACAGAGTGCAAGAAGATGGCAGGTGAAATGTCACAGATGGAGCGCAGCTTAGACACCATCATCCAGACCTTCCACCGCTACTCTACGAAGGAGGGGCACCTCGACACCTTGAGCAAGAACGAATTCAGTCAGCTTGTGAAGACGGAGCTGCCGAACTTCCTCAAGGTGAGTGGACCACGGTAAGGCGGGCAGTGCCGGTCTGCAGGGAGAGCTCTAGTCCCTTCCATCCAGAGGCAGCTGGAGGGTCACCAGAAATCCTTAGTTAGATGCACCAGCCGAGTCAGAGACCTTGGACTGACCCCTGCTCTGCAGACCCTGTCTGGAGCCCAGGGAGGTGGGAGAAAGCAGGGAGCCTCCCGCCCTCACAGAGACACGGGATGGACACAGGTAGACCCAACGCCAGCAAGTTCCCTGGGGAAAGGAGTTTCCTGGCTGGGCAGAGCAGAGACAAATCCTTAGGTTATCGAGGACTCCTTGAGGGTGGGACACTGGAGCTGAGGCAGTGGAGGACCCTGGACGGGAGGCGGGGGACGCTGGGCGTCGGCAAGGCACGGGGGCTCTTCTCACCCTCGGGACCTGCCTCAGCAAGCAGGGGCAGAGCGCGTGTGCCAAGCACCGGGCACCGCCTCCTGTGTACAGGGTGGAGTAAGCAGCGTGTGGTCCCCCGAGCGAAAGATAGCCAGACACTGCCAGGACAAAGGTGACCCCTTCCAATAGCATTTTCGTTTTCTTTTCAAGTTTGGGAGAATAGAGATCTAAGCTAAGAAGGACAGGGCATGTGGGTCTCAGTGCCAACTCCATTCCTGGCCCAGGTCCTGCCCTGGTGAGATGGAGGCCAGCCCTGTGGGAGGCGTGAGGGCTCTGGCAGATCGAGGGTGGCTGTCTCAGGCACACAGGTGCAGGATCAGGACAGGCAGCCAAGGGGCAGCCGGCAGGCTGTGTGGTCAGGAGCCTGTGGGTCCCATGCCCCTCCCTGGCACCCTCTACTGCAATCTGGCAGCTTGGGTTTGGGAACAGGGCATGGCTGAGATGACCCACCCAGTGGGCAGCAGAGTCGAAGCCAGCTGTGCTCCATGCCCCACTTGATGCTCCCTCTGCACCTGACACCCCACCGAGGTATTTCGGGGTGCCGAGCACCTTCTCTGCCCTCCGCCCTCCCCGGGACCATATCTGGGTTTCCCCGAGTGCTTCTCTACTGTGTAGGTAAAAGGAACTGTACTAATCCTCCCAGGGAGGCGGGGAGTGACCTCGAGGAGCGGTGGGACGGACAGGACGGGGTCTAAGTCAGATCGGCCTCCCAGCCTGCTCAGCGTGCAGGAGCTGTAACTGCTGAGGATGCTCCCCAGGACTCTTCCTCGAGGGACATAGAACCCCTCTGCGTGTTGAAAGTCATTATGAGGACAGGTTGAGGATGTTTTCAGACTTACTAAGTGTAGGACCTTCTCTGTAAAATAGTCTCAGATGACCCAAAGTGTAGGTTGTCAGGGGAATCAGCCGGCCGGTGTCTGGGGCAGGTCACAGTCATTTTTAATGAGTCCATCAGGCCCCAGGGCCCAGGCTGCCCTGTGCACGGGCCATCCAGGCAACCTATGCCCCCTCGTCCCCACCCCCGCCACCCTTAGCCCTAACAGCTGCCTCTTCTCCACCCACAGAAGGAAGGTAGAGACGAAGCCACCATAGCAGACATCATGGAGGACTTGGACACAAACGTGGACAATCAGCTGAGCTTCGAGGAGGTCACCATGCTGTTTGCCAGGCTGATCAACGCCTCCCACGAGAAGATGCACGAGGGGGGCCACCACCGTGGTCATGACCACAGCCACGGCTCGGGCCTCGGCCACAGCCACTAACCAGGAGGCCGGGCCGCCCTGCGCCTGCCTGAGCAGGTTCACCGGAAGTGTGTGCAGCATCATCTCAGCTGTGGGACGGGATGAGGGAAATAAAGCTTCCTGTAAGCCAGCGCTCGGCCTGCTTGTCTGTCTTCTCCCCAGGTGACCCCAGCCCTGCTCAGTCCTGCTCAACCCCTGCCTTTGGGTGTAACAAAATGAGAGCCCACGGGCTGCATGTGGGTCTGCTCAGAGCCGCGTGGGCCTCTTCCTGGCCGCATCCCTCCTTTCTGACACCAGACCCCACTGCTCAGATGCCAGTCCTGCCATACGGACTTCAACATGGCCTTTGCCGTGGCAGACAGTAAAGCGGGCTATCCTTGCCCCTCAACATGCCAGCTGGCCACCTCCCCTTCCAGCCCCTGCCCATCTTCACCCATCACTCTCCACAGACTTGCCTCTCCTAATTGAACCCTACTCCTCTGAGGTCTCCAGGCATGAACGGGCAGTGCCATGTCTGGGAGGGGCACTGTAGGCGGCAGTGGGAGCGAGGCTGAGCCAGGTGTGATCACCTACAGACTCACACCGGGACCCAGCAGAGCAGTCGGGTCTCTTTTAATAAACACGGCATCTTAAACGTGGGTGCTGGCGGGGAGCAGGTGTCCTCATGGCGGGAGTGGGAGTCGACCCCATGCCCATCCAACCTGGGAAGATGTCGGAGTGAAAAGAGTTCAGTGGAGCTGAGCTCCAGTCCGACGTCTGCAGCCAGCAGGCTCTGAAGGGCACCAGGAGCTTAGGCTGTGGGTCCAGAGATCCTTTGGCCCCTGAAGATGCAGATCAAGGGCCAGCAGATCTTCCTGAGGTGGCAGAGATCCCTGCAGTCCCCGTCGGTAGCTGAGGGCACGTGCCATGGTGGCACTTGCTCATCTTTGTAAAACCTGCTGCCAGACGGACCTGGCTCAGCTGCTTTCCAGCTGCTGTCACTGTACCCATGGCACATGACCCTTGGCCCAAGTGCCCACCCCACACCCTGCCCAGTGGCTCCTCTTTCATCCCCTCCCCTGCCCGTAACCAAGGCCCGCTGTACACATCCCATCCGGCCAGCCGAGGAGGCTTGCAGAACGAGGACCTCCGAGAGCTGGAGAAAACGCAGTCACGAGGAAGACGCGGAGCACAGGGCAGAGCCTGGTCCAAAGCCGCACAGACGAGGAGAGATCAGTGTCGGGCTTAGACGCCGTCTGCTCCACTGCCGGACCCGGCGCCCATTCCAGCTCTGAAAGCCCAGGGCCCTGCTGGTGAGGGTGGAAGGGCCCAGGCACGGCTCCCGGAACCCCTCCCCAGCTCGAGACACCGACTTGAAGGCATGACAGCCGCAGCCCAGCCTCCCTGATGCTCACATCCCTGTCCTTACCCCACTGAAGCCAGCTTGGTGAGGGGAAGAGAAGCAGCCCGGACATGGGAGGCCCGAAGTCTAGCACCAGGACCTGGCGCACAGCGTACAGCAGGAAGGTGCCGCCCAGCCCGTGTACAGCACCCCCATCCCAGGTGCAGGGAACGTGTCTGCAACTCTGCCCCCACGTCCCCAGTAGACTGTGGAAAAGCCTGGGACAGAGACCTGGTTCGTCTCTGAGCTTTCTCCCAAGCATCTACAGGGGCTGGTATATAGCAGCAACAAATATTGATCGTATAAGCTCTAGACTTTCTTTCACACTCTGCCCTCTTCTCAGCAGGAAGTGTTGGGGAAGAGGGAAGAGAGAGAGAGAGAGAGGGATTAAAGCATACAAATGGGAACTTTAGGGACCATCAAAGATTCTCCAGCCTGAAGGCAGGGGGCAGCACTGGGACTGTGCAGGCTCCCCACTCTGTAGTCAGACCAGGTCTGCTTCTCTGCCCCCCGCCACCCCATACCCTGAAGTCTGGATTTGAAGAGAGATTTATTGTGAAAGAAAGTTTGAAAATTATTGATGTTGGTCCAGCCCACCCCACTCCCTGCCATGGCCGTTGAGATGACTCAGGAACGCCCCAGGAAAGGAGCTCCCCCTCCTGCTGCTGACACTCAGGGCGCCCTTCGCCACCGGTCACTGACGTCACCATCCCCTTGCACCTGCCCAGCCTCCCTCCCACCTTTGGAGGCCCAGGATAAATCCGACCCCTTATCCTCCTCCCTCCCTCCACCCATCTCCGCATCTGCTTTCCCAGAACTCCCTCCCCAGATCACACCCAGGCCTTCGCCTTCTCCTCTGTCTCCACAAGTGTTCTTCTGCATCTGCTCAGTCCGCGGGACCCACAGAGTCTCAGCCAGCAAACCTGCCCAGAAGGCTTCTCTACCCGCCTTCCCTTCTCAGAAACACTCAGGGCTCCTCCAGCAGGCCCCCGGAACTCTCAGACTTCTACCATGGTGATTCAGGGCTAACTAAAGACCTCGCTTCTAAGACTGACTCTGGTTCCCAAAACATGGGCTCATGGTGGACTTATCCCTCAGCCCCATATCCCAGCACACAATAAGCGCTCGAACATTCTAAGGAATGAAGGAGGCTGCCATGGCCTAGAGCACCAGGGTCCCGGAGGTGGAGGTTTGAGAAGCGGGTCTTTCACAGGGAGACAAAGAGCCTCTGTGGTGAGTGGGACACGAGGGACAGGGAGACCCACCGTCTGGCAGCATGGAAGTCGGCAGAAGGCAGGTAGCTGTGCCTTCTGGACACCAACCTGCCTCTTTTGCCTCCTCTCTGTGCGATCTCAGTGTCCATGTGAGGGATTGTTCTAGAACCGGAAGGGAGATCTAAGTCATTTTCCCAGGGCTCCATGAGGTTTCCTTTACACGTAGTTTAATAGAGCAATAAGTTGGCTGAATCCCTTCACTCACATGAGCCCTTTCAGTTCAAACAAACAATAGCAAAAAATGTGCTTCTGGTTTACGTTGAGTAAAGGCAAGATGGCGTCTTCCCTGAGGTAAAGAGCAAGGGTGTCGATGTCAAGGCGAAGATTCTGTAAGAGAACTGGAGGCCACTCCTGTGGTTAGTGAGTCCTTCAGGGAAATACAAAGTCAGGGGCTTCCCCAGCATCAGTGTGACAGCAACCCGAGAGCCACCCTGTCTGTCTGAGGTGACTGTCTCCAGGCTTTTACAGAAGGGAATTACCCTCCAGTTGGGAGTTAACCCTGGAAGCTGAATTTCCTGGTGCCTTCTGGGAATGATAAGAAGGGCTTGTGTTCCTAAGCAGCTGGATCCTGCCCAAACATTCAGCCATGCTCTGAAGTGGGTCATGGGCCTGAGGGGTATGAGGTGGCTCTACACCGTAGGGAGAAACGGAGCTACTTGTCCATTTTCTTGCTTTCCCACTCACTCTGCAGCAGGCACTAACCAGACACTGCGTGTGAGGCGCTTCCCAATGCTGCCACGATGATAAGGCTTGATCCTGTAGCCAGGAGCTCACAGGCTGCGGAGGGTGTGGGATCCTCAGTTTTCTCTAAAACAGGAAAAGAAAGGCCAGGAGCTGTGAGCTAAAAGGGACTTAAGAGGGTTGTCTCCCTGGAGAGATGGGTAGAGATGGCATTGAGGCAGGAAGCTGCAGACATCCCAGACACGACAGGGATTCAGAGACAAGAGACCTTTACCTCAGGGAAGACGCCATCTTGCCTTTACTCAGCATAAACCAGAAGCACATTTTTTGCTATTGTTTGTCTGAACTGAAAGGGCTCATGTGAGCGAAGGGATTCAGCCAACTTATTGCTCTATTAAACTACGTGTAAAGGAAACCTCATGGAGCCCTGGGAAAATGACTTAGACCTCCCTTCCGGTTCTAGAACAGTCCCTCACATGGACACTGAGATTGCACAGAGAGGAGGCAAAAGAGGACTGCGGGACTGAGGAGACAAGGGGAGTTAGGAGGAAGGAGGGGAGTCACAGAAGAGAACAGGCAGAAGTCAAGCAAAGGAGCCCACCCTTTATCAGGGATGAAAGGCAAAAGCAGCGAAGGCTTCAAGGAAAAAATGCTATGTAGGGATTTTCGTTTTATGACCCTCTCTGTCTCTCTGCATCTCTCTGTATCTCTCTCTCTCTCTCTCTCTCTCTCTCTCTCTCTCTGTCTCCTTACACCCTGGATTTGTGTAGAAGTCAGATCATAGCCTCGCAGCCTATTAGAAAGCCACCATAATAGTCCAGGGGAGAAGTGAGCAGAACCTGCACTGAGGCTCTCAGAAAATGCAAATTTCATCTGAATCTCATAACATCCCAGGTTCTATCTCAGTCAAGCAAAACACCACCTGAAATCGCCATATAAAGAGATACCGTAAGTTTTGTGCTGTTTGTCAAGACTTTACTGGGAAGGAAGGCCTCCGCTTTCGCCAGCCTCTTGAAGCAATCTTACACAATGCTGAAGCAGGTCTTGCTCTGAGGTAAACTTGAGAGAACCCAACCTCAGACCCCCGATCCCTCCCAAGAGTTGCTGAAATTCTATAGTTTGGAAAGTCCTGTGTCATGGGTTTTGACACTTTACCAGATGACAATAGGACTGAAACAGCTGGTTGCTCAAGTCTCGTTGCCTCTCGGGGTTCAGACCTGAACTAATTTCTCCAGCGAAGGTGACTCAGCCCCTGGCCAGCCCGGACTCCCACACTTCTCTCCCGAGATCCCCCCAGACACAGAGGCCGGGGAGTGGGCTCCAGCAGGGCCTCTGACCTTTCCAGGATTCTCTGCTAAGTTCTCCCATTTTTGATCACATAACCAAAATTGTCCCATGCAGACGGTACAGTGAGAAAGAAGATTGTCACTGAGACCTGTGAGGAAACGAAGAGGAGCGCGGCGGGCAGCCACAGCAGGCCATGGTCACAAGTTCTAACCTCTCTTCAGGGAGAAACCGGCTATCACTTAGAAAACACAGGACAGTGGGCGGGGCAGGGAGGAGAAAGACGGGAGTGAAACTGTGAGCAGAGGAAGAGAGGAACCGAGAAGCCCATCCCGGTAGCTCTGATCTCCCAGCTAGTGAGGCTGAGGGAGCCCAGAGCCGATACCCGCACTTCCGGAGGGGCCTCGAACCAACCCGCTGGGCTGCCTCTGTTTCCTGCATTTGGGGGGACATCTAAAGAATTTTTAAAAATCCATTTTTGAAGAGTGTTAGACAAGGTGAGTACCCAAGAGTCACGTGGTTTTAAGCTTCTGAGCTGTTTGAGAACTCCAAGCAGTGTGAGGGGCCGTCTTAGCAGGCTCTCAGGAGAATGCTCCTGGCACCAGAGCCCTGTGCCAAGAGCGCAAGGCCTGAAGTGGTGATTCCGTGTTCAACTCCCAGTCTCCTCACTTACTCCTTGTGGGGACTTGAAAACACAATTACAATCTTCACGCCTTAGTTTCCCTAGAGCTAGGACGGGGATAACAATAATACTTTTCTCTCAGAGACGGTGTGAGGGTTGCACGATCTCAGAGCACAAGTGGAGGCCTGACACAGCACTGTTCCTTCCAACTATCGAAGAGGCACCAGGGCGGACAGCGATGGGAGGGGCAGCTAGCGCGGGGGCCGCGGTGGGAGGGGCCGCGGTGGGAGGGGCTGCGATCTGATTGGCTGCTGCACTGCGAGGCAGGGATTTTCTTCCACGGATGCCCTGAAATTTCCAACATATTGTGACTCTTAAGGCACAGGGCTCACTTCAACCTCCAGAGTCTCCATGGATCCCATCAGCGTTAGCAGTTGGTTGGCAAGTGGGGACTCTTCAGATCCCCAATATCTGTAGGGATAAAGTTTCCTTGTAGAGAAAGAGGCAAGTGAACCAACCATAAGCTATTAACAACTCCATAACGACCCCTACAAGAGCCACACTCCAAACAACCACATTAGAGACTCCACATTAGATCCCCCCTGATGAGGGGATCAGGAAGGGCCCTTCTCTAGTGATAGGCTTTGGGGAACCCCACAATGGGCCCTCTTTCATTAATCAACAAGAGCTGCAGGGGAGGAGGAGTAGACTATTCCAAGAACAGGGACTACTGCAACTTCAGAATAGCCAGATGGGAACCAGGTTTAGCATTTTCAAAGAGAACACCTTAAAGTCTTTCCTCACACCGAGATGCCTGCACAATTTATTGTCCCCAGGAGAGTCATTCCCACACCACTACCACGTCTGCATCTTTCACATACTTCTTTGTTCCTGAGGCATGTTGATCCCAACTTTGAGACTGCGGGACCTGTTTCCCAGCCCCCACCAATCTGTACACAGCGCGGCTGCTCTACTGCAGACAGGCCGGCTGGAGGGCAGACACTGAAATGCGCTTCTTTACAAGGAACGCTAACCCAGCTTTGGTCCCTTTGGGAGATTACTCCCACACCTTGACGCCAAACTCATTTCTGTTTTCTCTGGGGCCACATATAGGAAATCAGACACACAGCCTTATGATTTCCACACATTCATTCACTTGTGTATAAATATGGATGCAATACTGTCTCAGTCCATTGGTGCTGCTGGCACAAAACAGACGATAGTCTACTCCTCCTCCCCTGCAGCTCTTGTTGATTAATGAAAGAGGACCCCATTTGGGGGTTCCCCAAAGCCTATTGTCCATTTTGTGAGATCACTCAGTCCAAGATCTCAACTCTGGAAGGTCCATTTTCCAGGGAGGGTGCTTCACTTGCAAGATGGTACCTCCTAGCTGAACCCTCTTGGGAGAATGCCCCTGTGTTCTACACGCTGGAAGGGTCAGCAGGGATGAATTCACCCCCTCAAACTGCTCCTAAGGCACTCACCCACCTGCGACGGTGAGGCTTTCAGAGTCTTTCACTTCCTCAAACCTTTCCTTTCTTAATGTTGTAACTGGAATGAAGTTTCGTATGGATTTGGGAGACTCACAGACACTGGAACCACAGCAAACACCTCTCTCATACCCGATGTTGTGCTGGTCCTAGTAGTGATGCAGCACCTACTCTCAACAGTCTAACTCACCAGTGGAGCAGACCTTAAACAAACAAGCACACCAATCCACCCAGAGTCACAGAGCAGAGAAGAACACGAGACCTAGAGGAGTGTTCAGCAAAGAATCCGCCCTGGATCTGATAAGGTGACCAGAAAACGCTTCCGTCTCCCTATCCTTTTCCCTAGGCCTCTCTCCCCTCTTCTTCTCAAGCCCTTCCTGCCCACCCCACATTGAGACAACTGTAAAGACTACTTTGTGTTCTTCCATGCTCATTTGCATTAGTTTCTCCGTTCAAAGTTCTAACCTGAACGCCATGATCCAGGGTCTACTCTTTCAGGAAATCTAATTACCCTGTGTCCCCAGGCTGGGCCCCCTTCCTGTTCTGCCACAACGCCTTGTGCTTGCTTCTGACAGAGCACATATGACGCAGCACAAAGATTCCTGGTGCCCTAAATTTTCTCTACTGGAGCTGAACAGTTTAATCCAGAGATTTAGCCCCAGCATCTATCCCAGTGTTGAAGGGAAAAATATTTGGAGTAATCTTTGGTAGTTTTTAGGTTTTGTCTTGCAAATATCTTCACAGTCTGACCATCCCTGTCACTACAATTACTATCTTCCTAGCCCAGCCTCCTTTCCAAGAAGTCTAGGCTGAAGACTATAAAATGGTGGCCATAAGTCATATGTGACTACCAAGCTTTTGAGATGTAGCTATAGCTGTTGCAGAATACTGGAAATTTGAAATACATATTCCCCCTCAAAGTGCTGAGGAAATCAAAATGTAAAACATTTCGGGCCGGGGATATAGCTCAGTGGTTCCGGCGCCTGTCTTGCAAGCACAAGGGCCAGGGTTCGATCCCTGGTAACCACATACAATACTGGGCGTGGGGATTCACCCCAGCAGCAACCAGTACCACATACCACAGTGCGGGGCGTGGTGGCTCACGCCTGTCATCCCAGCACTCGGGAGGCAGAGGCAGGAGGATTGCTGTGATGTGAGTTGGAGGCTGAGCTCAGGGCCAGCCTGAACCATAAAGCGAGACACTGTCTCAAAAAACCTTAAAAAAACAAAAGTCTCACTAATAACGTTTTTTCACTAATAACTTTTATACTGTGGTCACTTTCCTGTTGCCTGAGGCTCGGACCCATCGCCACCTCATGGATTTCCATCCCCGTTACTGGTTCTGGTGTCCCTAGCTTTGGGACTGTTCTGTGTGTAGGGCAAGTGTGTGTTCACTTCTGGACTTGTCCTCTCTGCCAGGAACCTGCAAAGCCCTTCTCCTTTATTTCCATTTTAGAATGTCATTTTACACAAACATCTGAGTCCAAAATTCCACAACACACAACCCGTCTGTGGATGACAGGCAGCACACGAAACAATACACAAGCCAGGCAGTGAATGGTCCAGAAGGGTCTCTAGTTCAGCTACACAAAGCCCATATCTTTTCAGCTGCGAGACAGGTGGCAGCTGCACAGTGGATGTACCTTTTACACCACTGGATGTGTTTAAAATCTGCCTGACTTTGCTCCTGCGCTCCAGGGAATCCTGCTGAGGGTGTCACTGTCCGGTCAGACTCACAGTGATGGCTGCGAAGAGCCCGGTCAGCTTAGTGATCTGTCAGTCACACACGGACTATTCAAGTCTTCGATGAAGTGCTTTAAATGTAAGAGTGGCAGATCCAACAACATTCTGTATCACAAAGGAATCTTCAAGGCTTGTGAGACTGGAAGGAAGGCTTCTCCGCCCCAAGGAGGTGAGGAAACTATTATTGGGATAATCCCTAAGAGCTCAAGGAAATCAAAGTGCCAACCCTCTGTGATAAATGTAGGGAAATTACCCTTCTCGGAAGGATAGCTCATACCAGGAAAAAGGCACCAGTCCCTCAGGCCCCACGATGTGACCAGTGAAGTCCTGTACGGAGGCCAGGCCCCAACGAAAAAAGCTTATCTGGCACCTGTCCATGCCAGAGAGGCAGCTTCATGTCTGAAGCTGGGGACAGCTGGAGACCAGCCTAGCTCTCCAAGTTTCTTAATCTAAAGGGAAATAGTAATCCCCTCTCCAGCAGGAGAGAAATAGATGTGAAGGACCAGTGTTCTGTGCTAAAAAGCAAAATTGTCAACAAATAGTGATTCCACGTCCAAATGTTTGAGTTCCTGAATGAGAAAAGCAGCAAGAATTAAAAAAAAAAAAA
>PVIR01030819.1:8303-20050 GCA_004026965.1 Petromus typicus | reverse complement strand
ATAACTTCGATTGTCCATTCAGTTCTGTCAAGTAATAATTTAGAGAAGTTTCCATGCCAAGAGGAGAGTTTTATTTGATTGGCTGATCATATTGACACATTGAAAGTGTTATATCAATCTTTTTTTATGTTCCTATATTCTGAATTTTGAATCAACGTCAGATTAAGGGCTTTTCTTCGGAATTCATTATTTTATAGATCTGTTCTTCTAATAATCTCATATTCTTAAAGGACATGCATTCCTTTCACCATCAAATAAATATAATTCAACCTGTATTCATGTAACTCAATCTTTTAAATCCAATTTTTATTTCAGACATTCATCTATCAATTTTCTTCTGAATCAATCTTTATGTACCTCAATTTCAGTGATTTAAAATGGACTCAACTGAATGACTCAATTATCAGAATTTAATGTCAGAAAAGTGAATTCGTTTTATAAAATCAGAAGTTTGTATTAATTTTTCATCATTAATATTAAGTTAATTTATTCTTAAAATGAATTTGATCTTTCCCCATTGTAATAATAAAAGCGTTAGACTCACCCTGGATAGCATTTAAAATTTGACCTCCTCATCTTACACATGTAAAAGAAATCTCTCTTATCTTATAGCAGTGATCTGCTCTTCACTGAAGATATGACTTGCCTTTGGTCTTTTCAAAATCCTCGGGAAAGTGGTGTTTGTGATTGAAATGAGGAGGAAAACGCTGCCTCTTCACAAGCCGCTTGGCTTGAAGAGAGTGGAGTTAACCATTTTCCTAATTGATCCTGAAATCAACCCCTGTAAGAACACCAAAGGCCGATGAACTAGAGCAGCTATAGCTATAATATTTATGCAATTAAATTATTTCAAAAGGTGTTGAAAAAGGCTCTTCAGCATAATAACACGCAATGCTACTGAAAGAGAAGATACCCTTTTGCATATGTGTGTGAGTTGTTCAATTTTCCCTTTAATGTGATAATATGTTCATTTTCAAAAAAAACAACAGAAAAATGTTGAAGCTAAAAGTTCAGGGAAAGACATACTTAGAATATATCTTCTAGCCAGGAATTTAGCTCCAGTGGTGCCATGCCTATCTTGAATGAACAAGGTCCTAAGTTCGATTCCCAGTACTGCAAGAATATACTATCTAGTCTCAAGAAGTGGCAGTTATCTAACTTCACTTATTGATCAATGCTAAAATGTTAAGTAGAGAATTAAGATCTTTCTCTTCTGAGTGAAGTAAGAAAGATTTTGACTTATGAATTTAATGTCTTTCCAATTTTCTTCTTTTGGATATTTTATTTTATTACATTATATCTTTTTTTAATTATCTTTATTGGTACATTAAATACACACATCATACTTGCACTCCATAATGGGGATTTGTACCAGTATAAGACACGACTTAATTCTCATTTTTTCCCATAGCCCCACCCACCCTACCACCCCCCCATATATATAAAATTTGTTTCCTTATATCATCTAGTTCCTATGACCTTTTGTATGTGCATATTATTTTCTTTCTAACTTTTTTTTTACCAACTACCAGCATCTATGAAGGAAACTGTTTTAATAGAGGTTTCTTATAGAATAGGAAGCAAATTTTAATTGTGAGGAAGTAAAATAAATATTTCAAAGTAATTATGTGCTAAGCTTATCCTATTCTTTATGAGTTTAGTTTGAGTAAGTTATTATTATTAGAAAATGATAGAATTCGCTGTACATTTCCCCTTGGATTCCGCATCTCAACGTACACATACAGCTGTTGTACCTATAGATGTCGGTGAAATGCCCCCTTCCTCATGCCATTATCGTGTCCACGACAAACTATCTTCTAAATCTCCTACGTGTGTTAAGGATATGGATGGAATCTATGGTCTACTTTTCTTGGGTTTAAATTAAAAGTCTACAAATCACTATTTAAAACTGGTCATGTAAAACATTTCACGTTCTATCTTATCTTTACATGAAGATGATACCAAGAGCATTGCAGTCTTCTCTCTTTGATCTGCTGCTTTTGTAAACTATTAAATACCAACTTTTAAAAACTATGAGTGAGTTCTAGAATGTATTTTTATATTGTGAAATAGAAAATACTCAAAGTGAAATGGGGTGAGGGGGGAAAACAATGAGATTATAATGAAAAAGAAAGGAAACAAAGTTTATGTATATAAGGGGTGGGGGTGGTAGGGTAGGTAGGGGTGTAGGAAAAAATGAGAATTGAGTTGTGTCATATACTGGTACAAATTCTCATTGGTGAGCACAATCATGACATGTATATGTAATGTACCAATAAAGATTTTAATTAAAAAAATTATATGAGAGTTTTGAGTTTCCTTCTTTTTTTTTTTTCACCATCAAGTATTTTACAACTAATCTCATAGTTTGAGACCATATCCATTAGTTCTTGAATTGATATTTGACACTCACCTATCTTTTTAGCCCTTTCTCGACTGCTTCAAGACTAGAGGATATCTCTACCTAAATAAGTTAAAGAGGACTCCAATATTGTGAAAAACTGCACTCAATGTCAGACATCACAAACACAATTTTTTTTCTTTGTCTTATACACTTCTTTGTCTTGTGTGACATCTACATTCTTCTGTCTCCAAGTGCTCTAACCTTAGGGTCAACTTGGCATCTCCCATCCTTTCTCTGTCTCTGAATACAATCAACACATCAACAGTTCTGTCTACAATGCTTCATTCCTGTCACCTTATCAATCCCAGGCATTCATTTTATCTTGCAGGAACCACTGTGATTCCTTCTTCTATCTTCCTCCCACTTGCACATTGCCAACACTAATTTCTCAAAGCCTGTAAGACACTCAGTGAAGCCTTTCACTGATTTGTTCTGTACTCTCTATGTTAAAATGAGGTCCACAAATTGCATAACCTATTTTATTTATTTAGTTTTTGTCCGATAATTTTGTCATATTGGAGACACAAGCTTCACTTTTCCTTTAAGTTTAATCTTATATTTCCTTCCATTTCCTCACATTGGGCTATCAATTTTTAAAAACTCTGGTTCTTTAAAAGTTACAAGATCTTTTGATTTTGCAATTACATGATAAATGAAGAAAAACTGAAAAAATCTTTTGCTTTGGGTTTTCATGTAGTTTTCTAATTTTTCTGTATTTGTTGTTTCTCAGGTTTACTTCTGCAAGTGTCTTTTTTTTTTTTATCTAGATAGCTCTACTATTTAAAGTTAATAGGTGGATGAGTTGAGAAAACAGGAGCTTGAAGACAGAAATTATTGAATGAAAACATTTTGAAATAATTTTATTGGTGCTAGTTTTCAATTTATCTACAGAGTACAATTCAATTTTCTCCCAGTAGGTAAATTAGTAAGATAAAATTGCAGATAGCAATGAAACATAGCAATTATAATTTGAGAAATTATTATATCTTAATTTTAACACATGATGTTTGTATACAAAAATGAAGCTTTATTAATATAGTACTTGATTTCATTTCCACATTATTCTATTCTGGATAATAGATATCACTTCTGTGGGAAATTGGTGGAAAATTCCCCCCTAAATAAAATTATGTTTATCTCTACAAAGTATTTGATAGAATTATTTTAAAACTATTTGATGGTTGATTATAACATTATGTTAATGAAGAATAAATTTAGCAGCTAATGTAGATTATTTCACAATCCTAACAAATTTCATATTTAAGTAACTATATTTCTATATAATGCAATTTCAGCATATTGTGAGCCCTATAAAACAGATTAAACCTAAATCATTGCATTTTGCAGAATTGATATTTATAAAGTGATATCAAGGGAATTTAATTTTTACATAATAAGCAAAAATGTAACATTAGTAGGTCTGTAATTCATCAATAGTTGATTTCATTGGGCTGGCGATCAGAAGGTTTTCCTAAAATATATGAAATAGCATGAATAAAACAAAAAAGAGGAAATGTAAAATATCTTTGCTGTCTCCAGTGCTTCTAAGTTCCATTCCTCTAATTCATATGTCTCTACTAGTAAGGCCAATAGTGGGGTACACATAAAATTGGAGAAAGACATACAATAGAAGCATTATGTCTGTAACTAACTCTCACTCAATGTAAGTGTTTGCTATCACAATTCTTGTCCAATTCACGCATTACCTTAGAAGTGTTACTTAAAGGTATTATTTTTGAAATACTAAAAAAAAAAAAAAAAAAGACCTGTATGTAAAAAAGACTCGCAGTTAAAAAAGAAGCTTTTTCTAATGAGATACTGAGTAGTGCCTAGAAGGGTGGAGAGGCAGAATAATTCACCAAAGGCATCCTCAGAACACAGAGATGATTGTGCATAATTCTCAGTTGCTTATTTGGAAATTCCTGGATACACACGCTCATATGCAGTTTTGAGGTGATCTTTATGAATTAAGGAGTCTCAAGTTGGAGCGTATGAGGCTATTTCATGCAGTGAAATCATGACTCTTTATTTCTTAGTGAAATGGCACTAAGAACAAATTATCAAGGACTAGATTTAGGTCATCATGGTGATTCCAATTTATAGAATAAACCCAGTAGGTACAAGAGGCTTTCAGCTAAACATATCAATTCCCAGAAGACATTACTGGTGTGACAGTGTTCTATAACAGGAACCTGAACATGGGAAAAATAAAAACATTATTAATAAGAGAAGGCCAGACATGGCAAAATGGTACTCTGCAGAATATAGAGGAGATGAATGAAGAAAGAGACTTCTGCTTGAGGAATGGTGAGAAAGTGGAAAGCAAACAATGAAGTTCCTAGAAATAGGAACTCCTCTCCCTTCAGGCTAACGTTCCTACTTTATCAGAGATTCTGTGGCTACTGTAGAGACACATGCAGTGAGGACCTGGCCAGAGGTCTGGGACAAAGTAGATTTGGCCCAGGGTAGTAGATAGAGCAGAAACTTATAAACTGTGGCTTATAAGGCACTGGAGAAAGACACAGAGAGTGCAGTTGAATTGAAACTAACAAGATGTACTAATAGGTGGCTAAAAGAGCTCCAGAAAGTTGCAGTTGGTCCCGAAAGATGACTCAGTTGGTGTGAATTAATCACTGTTGGATGGTCCATCTGGGCCCTGGCTGGCCCAAGGAATGGCCAAGAAATTCACTGGTACTTGTGTATATGGTGGGAATGGTCCATTACAACACTGAGGTGTGTGTTGCTGGCTTCCGGGACACTATCACCTGGTAGTCAGACAAACAAACTTTTGAAATGTAACTTAAGTGTAAGTGAAAAAGAAATATTCAAGTATACTAGTCCTGCTAATGTATATTGCAGCAGTTATTAAGATGGTGCTTCATTGTTCTAATCTGCCTTTCTTTGCTTTTAAAACTGCTGAGTGTTGGGAAGTGTTTAGTGCATTCTTTATATAATGCTTCACGTTGTTTTAGATTCATTGTTGTGGTTTATATCAAGAATGGCCCCCCAAAGCCCCATGCACTCCAAAGTGGGCTATCCCATTTTTTACTAGTATAGAATCCAGTTGTAGGAAAGAGATACAGTTCTGTTTGGATTCATAGAGGATAGACTATATTAGACTCACGCTTTGTGTTTAAGAGTATTTCTAAATTTGACCCTTCTCCTGGATCTTAGAAAACTTGCTTAAACCCAGCATCTTCCACATGGATGTAGTGTATGTAGTTATTTAGAGTGTTTAAATATTTCCTCTGACCAACGCCTATAAATTTTGACATCTTCAGCTAATTCTGGACTCTCATATTCTACTATTTTTTCAAGGTAGGGGGAAATAATACCTTAAAAAAGGACTAGACAATATTTATCATAAATTGGAAATAATCAACTGCTTATACTTAGAGTGAAATTTTGATTAAGTGGAACATTTCATGGTTAAAAAAGGAAACAAAGCTTATGTATATAGCATATTGGGGTTGTAGGGAGGGCAGGGGAGTGGGAAAGTAAGAATCAATATCTATTATGTACAGGTACAAATTCTCAATGTTGAATGTGATCATAATGTATGTATAAAATATACCAATAAAACCAATTGAAAAAAACAAGTTTAAACTATGACTCGACAACAGAATGATCAAAGAAAGAAATTAAAAAGATATTATGAGAATGTTTCAAAAAGAGGAACATAGGAGGAGTAGGGTATAAGCAAAAAATCTTTCCTCCTTCATGTTACTCCAACAGAGTATTTTAAGACAGTTATGCCAGAGTCGTATTACATGACCATTTCTTCTTCACACAATGAAAGTGCACTTAGCAGCACCTTAGAATATATCAGTTTACTATTCATCCCTCCTACATGAATTTCCTTTCAGCATTAATGCATTGGGATTTAATGAAATTAGATATTGCAACCTACCATCTTTCCTTGTTTCTATTTTCTAGAGAACTATTTCTAAGACACAAGAAAATATACTTGAATATAAATCTCCTCAATGTATACAATTATTTGGTGTGTATAATAATTTATAATAGGCCACACGTAGTTAGTGTCAAAATGTGCAATTAGTATGGATAACCTGTTTATAAATATTCAAAATAGCTAAATCTTGGAAGTAGACTGTGAATCACCAATAGATGAGACAATGTGATATTTACACATAATGCAAACTCACCGTGTTATGAAGATAAAGGTGAGTCATTTGTAGGGAAATACATTCCCCTTGAGACCATAATGTCAAGTTACATAAATCAGACACACAAGTTTAACTCTTTCATGGTTTCTCTTATATCGATACTGGAGATTAGGGCAGTGGCAAACTGGCTGAAGGACAGGTTGCAACCTGTCAGCTATGAAGATCTGGAATGAAGGTATGAAGTAGAATGCACTGTTGCTAGATAACCAGAGCTGGAGCAGATGTGACCTGTCAATTACATCAAGGACAGGTGGGGACAGCAACCCTGATCTGGAAAGACACCAAAGGATGGTGGCCGTTAATTACTTTCTTTCTTTCTTTCTTTCTTTCTTTCTTTCTTTCTTTTTTGAAATATTTATTGGTACATTACATATACACATCGTGATTGCACCGAACAATGAGAATTGGTCCCAGTACGGTGGCCCTTAAATTCACAGCCAGGGGCTTCTTGCTCCTCTGCTGTGCTCTTGTTTCTGCCTCCCCTTTCTTATAATGTGTCTCTCTTCTATATTTTTGTCTCCTTTACTCCATCTTCTTCTACTTTATTCAAATAAAAGTTTGCAGAAACTGTTCATTGGTTGTCCCAGCTCACTCTTTTGGGGTTGTCAACATCTTATACCACATTATCTGGAAGCAGTATGAGAAGCACAAAGTATAAATAAAATGAAAACTAGAAAGCAGATAGTAGGGAGTGAGGACACAGTTCTCTCTGAAACAGGAAAGGAATCAACAGATGTGTGGAGGGGAAAGGAGTGGAGATAAGGGGGATGAGGGAAGGAATTAAAATTCCTTATGTTGGGGCCGAGGATTTAGTCCAGTGGTTCCAGTGCCTGTCTTGCAAGTGCAAGGGCCCGAGTTTGATCCCCAATAACCATATACTGCAATGCCGGGCATGGAAACTCACACCCAGCAGCAGTTAGTACCACATACCACAGTGTTGGGTGTGGTCGCTCACACCTGTAATCCCAGCGCTCGGGATGCAGAGGCAGGAGGACTGCTTTGAGTTTGAAGCTGAGCTCAGGGACAGTCAACCCGAACTACAAAAGCAAGTCCCAGTCCCAAAAAAATAAAAAGAAAGAAAGAAAAAAAGATTCCTTATGTCCTTAGCTCCACACAAGAAAGATATGTATTATATTCTGTAAACATGTACTAATAGAAATTAAAATAAATTAGTTACACACTTGCCTATAAGGATTTACACTTGTAAGAATACTTAGTAAGGTTAAATAGAAACAAATAATTAAAATTAGCAAATAAATTATTATAAACATAATAAAACCAAATTCTTATGGCAAAATTTGTAAATAAACAAATATTTTCTTCATAAAATATAACAAATATAGTTTCTCTTGGTTAGCACATTTATTCTCACTCAAGATTTAAAAAGTCACTGGAGTATCCTATCTATTATTTATTTATTTATTTTAGGTTTTTTGAGACAGGGTCTTGCTTTGTGGTTCAGGCTGGCCCTGAGCTCAGCCTCAAACTCACATCACAGCAATCCTCCTGCCTCTGCCTCCTGAGTGCTGGAATTACAGGCGTGAGCCACCACTCCCGGCAATGTGGTATGTGGTACTGACTGCTGCTGGGCATGAGTCTCCACACCCAGTATGGTATGTGGTTACCAGGGAATCAAACCCGGGCCCTTGCGCTTGTAAGACAGGTGCTGGAACCACTGAGCTAACTCCCTGGCCCAGTATCCTATTTATTTTTTAATGTTAAAATAAAGCTCTTTTCATTCCTTAAATTATTAATAATAACCCAACTTTATGAAATACTCATACAGAAAAAAATGTAGGTTTAACTGAAATGATAGTAGTATTCAGCAATATATTATCTATGGAAAAATAAACATTTTTCTTTTAAAAATCTCCTGTCTTATTTTGACTAAAATTTATTATTGCTTATTATTAGATACAGTAATCCCTGTAAAATATTTGCCCTTTTCAACAATTCTAGCTTCTTTTTCTCTTTACTTAACATTTCTATTTTATTGCTTTTTGCCACATACACTCCTACACACACACACACACATACACACACATTATGTATGCAAGTCAATGGATTCCAGGCTTCCCTTGTTTCTTGTGCTGTTATATAAGCAGCCATTACAGAAATGTCAAACAACTTTGGGGAAAAATATTGTCAATCATTTAAGGAAGTATGCTTTACACAAATTTATTTTCCATATTATAACACCCATTTCTAGTCTCATATCAGGAAACAAATAAGAATAAGGGCATGATTTTCTGCTCTTGACCTTCATCCATGCTTTGAACTTTTAGAGAGAAAATTCTGCAACATAAATTGCTCATTACCAGCATTATTATTATTCAGAAATGATAAGACTGGCAGGGCAACTTCCCGAGTTATTTTTTCTTTCCCTCACAAATTCTCGTTCATGACCCAAAGGCAACAATGTTATGCAAAGCAAGGTAGTTGAAAAAGCATGACTATAGCTTTGAACGTAATGATTTCCCACTATAATACCTCAAAATGTTACCAACCTTTTGGTTCTGTGAGACTCCTCTAAGGGCATTAGCATTTATTACATTTATGGAAAGGAGAAAATAAGCTGCAGAAATTCTTTCCTGCATATGTGATGAGACTTTTTAGACAAGTGTGACACGGATATACTATTTATATTTAAGAATGTGTCATCTCACTACGGTGTAGAGATTAGCTTTAAAAAAAGCTTTCAAATAATGTTGTTGAACTTGAAATTAGTGCGATATGAATTTTTATTTACTAATAGAACCCTAAAATAGTAGAGCCTGAGTCTCAGGACGTTGTTTCCCACAGACATGGTCTCCCTGCATGGAAATCTCTTAGTAATGGCTTTCGCTTTCCTAGTGACAGTGACAGGGCTTCTGTTTCAAGCTCTGGTGTCGGGGATTTGCTTCCTTCAAAGGACAGAAACCGATGTAAGTATCCCTAGTGTTAACTTGATGAATTCTCATTAACTCAACACAACTAGAGGAAAGAATCATCATAATCTGAGATGTAGATTATTTAAAGAAAGATTTTCAGTCCTTCCCAAGACATCCAGCAATTAAAGTTAATGGGAAGACCCTGCCAAGTAGAAATCCTGCCAAACCCTATCTAATCCACAAATAATGCTCGTTTTCAAAGTATAATGGTAGTTTAAAGAGGTTTTTCTAACTTAATTGAAAGAAAATTGCTTCCTTCTGGAGAAATTTTCTTCCTCATATTTTCTTTACATTATTAATTTCCTTGCAAAATCCTCTTTATAAGATAAATAATATGAAAAAGAATGTCTAGTTCCCTGAATCTATGGATGAATATACCATATATTTAAAGTTATACACAATGTAGAATTTAAGAAAATAAACATTTATTTAAGGATGATGGCTACATATTTAGAGACTGTTATTGATTAAATTTGAATGCCTGGTTTAACTGTAACTTCTATATATTTAAAAGACTTATTTTATGAGGTAAGAGAAAATGAAATAACTTTCTAAATCTTATGCTTTCTCAAAACATGAAATGCAGAGATAGTATACTCATTTAAAAGAGTTTTTACTATTAGAGGAAATGTACATACCCTTAAACTATAGAGAAAAAAACTTTACTGCTTTATAAAGTCCTTAAGAAATCAAATGGTATGACCTATTGCTAGTTACTATAATGTATACCATTTTTTTATGTGTGACATTAGCAGCTCTTTTTTGTGGTGGGTACCAGGGATTGATTAATAACCTTGAACTTGCCAGGCAGGTGTGGCACCACATAGCTACATCTCTGGCCCTGTCAGGAGGTCTTATTTGTGTTTCTTATTAGAAGACATAGTATATTATATCATTGACATAAATAAACTCTATTTTGTATTACAGACCCATAATGTGTGCTATGTTTTATATCAACTTGTTTTCCTCTATTTGTTTTAAGACAATGTGCATGCTTTAGGACCCAAAGAAAAAACCTTTCTATATTTTTATTCTCAGAAAGATTGGAAGAAACCTTTCTATATTTTTATTCTAAGAAAGATTCTTTTCTAAATAATTGCCTGAACCCTTCCTATGCCCATCATCATGTGATGATTTTTCTTACTTAATGTAATAGAAATATTTCTGTGTCATAAATATGTCTCCTAGCAATAAATTACATATAGACAATAAATCATCTACTCCAATATTAGATAGTCAAATTTTTACTGTAAGTGGTATTATAAAAAACTTCAACGGGATCTATATGTAATATAGCAAATTTTTTTCTTATGAAATGTTTCCAGAGACACAAAATTCAATAACTGAATCATGGGGGCTGCTTTACTCATTGGTGAGTTGATCTGTTGACAGGTACATAGCTGAAGTGCTATGAGGAGGTAGGGACTGTTGTAACTGGGGACATGCTTTTGGAAGGTCCCTCCACTCTCTAGTTCCTGAGGTAAGAATCTTTCTTCTGCTATAGCTTACCAATGTGTGATTTTGACCTCAGCCAGATAGATGACCATGAGTTCCCCCAAAATGCGAGTAAAGTGAAATGTCATCTTTTATAAATTGTGGACATGAGGTTCTGGGTCTAATTTCCAGACAGATAACTAAAACAAAAGATATATCAATATGTACTACAATATGGATGAAGTTTAAATTCTTTAAGCTGATGAAAATGCAAATCAAACAAGATTAGTTATTATAAGCTTCATTTATAGATATATTTGTGAAGACACAAAGTAAAGATTCAGTCTTTTAAAATCAGTGGGGAACATGGGTACTTAGAGACTAAGTGTTATGGACAGAGGTTTCAATGGGAAGCTCTGGCACTACTGGGAGGGAGTGGAAACTGTAAGTGGGGCCTAGAGGACAGAGTGGGAACTGTATCTGATGCTTGGCACTTTATTTGCTGGGTCTTTTCTTCCTGCTTCCTGGGTTCCATGAGTTTAGTAGCTTTCCTCCATGATCTTCTCTCACCATAAGCATTCTAGCCTGGACCAAGTCCACCATAGACTGGATTCTCCAAATTAATGAACCAAATCAAACCTCTTTTCCTTTTCATTGTAGTTTATATCCAGCAAGAGGAAAGCTAATATAGATAAAATAGTTTTTTGAAGGGGGTAATTGTACTGCAAGATTCAACAAGCACATAACTGCCGCTGATGTTGGTTTGCCAGTTAGTATTATTTCTTTTTTTTT
>PVIR01030818.1:0-20099 GCA_004026965.1 Petromus typicus | reverse complement strand
AAAAAAAAAAAGAGGGGACTAGGTGTTTAAAACCTTAAACTAGCATATATTCTTGCAGCCTCTCAATAACTATTAACTGAAAATGAAGTATTTTCTTTTATATGTGAATGGCCAAGAACCGAATGCACTATTAAGACCTGAATCAGGAACCTGACAACTCCAAGAAAAAGCTAGTATTTGCCACAGAGTTCACCAGCATTTAAGTTAAAAACAGCTTTAAAAGCACTGCTATGCTCAGCAGGCAGTATAGGTCTCAAAGTGGCCACTAGAAAGTTAGAGGAAAAAAAATCATGAGAGAAAAGTGGGCTAGCAGAATATAAAAACATTTTCATAAAAAGTTTAGGAGGTTAGTATAAGATAAGGAAGGAGGACTCCCAGGGAGAGTCACAAAGGAGGAAGACATTTCATCCTAGAAAAAGAAAGCATCTCTTTTTCCTAGGAAAAAGATCAGATCTTATTTATATGCTGCAAGAAATATATAACAAAAAAATCCAGTTAAACAGAAAGACCCAGATGAAAATCACTCTGACATCCCATATGGAGACAGCAAATACAGACATCTTGGCTTTTGTGGGAGAAGTTTCAAGGAGGAACTCTTGGAAGAAACAGCCGGGTTCATGTTAGTATTGGTTCCTAAAATTTCATTCAATAGAGTGTGTCCCTGTTTCATACCATAAACTTAAATGTAAGCACCCCTTCCTGGTGTTTTGATTTTTTTTCCTCCAACCTCAACAACCACATTTACTTGTGCCTTAGTAAAATTAACTTGCAGCTCAGTGGTAGAGTGGTTGCTTAGCATGACAAGACCCTGGGTTCAGCCTGTCACATGCACACACACACACACAGACACACACACACACACACACACACACACACACACAGAGAGAGAGACAGAGAGAAACAGACAGACAGACAGACAGAGAGAACAAATAACAGTACGTTTATGGCGGGGGAGGCTGACAAGCAGAAGGATGAGACAGAACCTAGGAAGCCGAGAAGAATTAGATGGTCCCCTAGCCCCACCTAAGGTCATGATTTTTACAGATTTTATAATACTGTGGTGAAGCACAAAATTTTGACAAAAGACCTCACACTGATTCTTAGCAAGAGTTGAAAAGACAAGGCTGACACCCAAGGTACTCCTGGATAAATAAACAATGTCTGAAGGATAAGCTTCTGAAAATAACTGAGAGTTCAGCAGTAATTTGTGATTCTCCTCATTCAATATACAGACATTATTGTGCTGCTCCTCCGTGAGTCAGAATAAAAACTTTATCATTTCTCTCCTTAAGTATTTACTTCTAATTCTCTATTCAAGTGCTTCCATTAAAATGACAACAGGATTTTTTTTTGAAGGTATAAAACCAAGAATAAAGGAACAGGAGAGAAAGCTTGAACAGATGAGGGATTTTTCAGTGAATCTCTGCAGACAGAAAACAAGCTTCAAATGCAGTCTATTTAATGTACAATTCTCTTTTTCACCCCATGCTAAGCCAGAAAACTCTCCATCTATTTTCTCAAACTCTACATCTAGAAGTCTAGAGAAAAATGAACTGAAATCTAAAACACCTCCAGAATGAAATACATCAACAGGAAAAAAGAAATGAAAATAAGTGATTATGCCATAAGGCGGATACTCAAAGATGATACAAGCCTTCATCTTGTCCCAGTAACCAAAACACAGTCAGCGGAAGCAATACTGGCAGACATATAGCTGCACAAACACATACACAAAAACCCTACAGTAACACCCACTGCCTAACAAGATGCATCTGGCATTTCTCTCTTAAAATAACAAAGCAAACAAACAAAAAGAACAAATAGGATCTTTAGATTAGATGTCTGAAGAAATCCTAAGATAAAAAGTTCATTCCTTAAAGCAGTTATTAAGCATCTACTAGGTGCCAGGCACTGTACTGCATGTGGTTATAGCAATAACCAAATTAAGACAAAAATCTCTGCCCTGTGAAATTTATATTAGTGGTAAAGGAGTCAAATAAACAGCGTTGGTGGTGAGAAACACTCCTGGAGGAAAAGCAAAGTAGAGAAGCGATGGGGATCTGTGCTTTTAACAGTTAACTTTACCAATGTGACTTTAAGATGACTTGCAGGGAGGAGCCAGGAAACAGCCAGGTAGAAAGTGCACAGGTGCAAAGGCCCCTTCTGGACCTGGAGGAAAAAGCCAATGCAGAAAGGAAAGCTAACAAACTATTATACGAGGAGCCCAGTATTTCAAATCTCAGATTCCTTAGCCATAAGCATAGCAAATGTGTCTGCAAACAGCCATTCAAATACTTCTTAGGAAATGACTACAGTATGTGCTTCAAGAAAGCAGAGATGAGCCAGGAAGAGGAAGATACGGCTCCTGCACAGGCAGGAGAGGAAGGCAGCTCCAGGACACTGGCTGGCAGCAACTGACAACTGACAGGAGTTATGATGAGGAAAGGCCTGGAGCCAGTGAACAACTGAGGTGACAAATATGCTGGCACACATAGGGGAAAATTAACAGCAGGTACATGAAAAATACAGTCCCCAGCCAACCTAACCCCAAGCACAAACACAGCTGTGAGACTTCATCTGGCTCAACAGGGAAAAGTATTTGGCAGAGGTATAAACACAGAAAAGCTGGCTGTTGTAGCCAAAGCTTACACTAATTATGTTGGGGAGAAGGGCTGGGGAAAGGTAAGGAAATGGAGGAGTGAATGAACTCAGTACACAGCTGATACACCAGAGGCCCAACATGGGGTAAACAAAATAATGTATCAAATGATTTTAAAATACAAAGATCCTGCCAGGGGAAGGAGGAAAACAACTGTGTGATTGGCTCTAAAGAATGAAATCAGAGGTGGTGGGGAGGGCAGAGGAGCTGTGCTTTTTTGTTTTGTTTGTTTTCATTATAAGCCTTTCAACTCTACTTGATTTTAAACACCTGTATCTATGAATTACACCACTGAATTAGCCATTTTTCTCTCTACACTTACTAGCAATCTTACCTTTCATCTTAGTAACCTCAACTTTCCAAAATGGAAGGAACTTTTTAGCCCAGTCCTCCAGAGTGGTTACTGCATAAGTGGAAAGGAGGGAAATTATCCTCCCACTTTACCCAGGCATTCACAGAATTAAAACCTCTGCAGCAGTGATCTGATAATTCACAGATTTAAGCACCCCCAGAGACTCTCATCAAACAAGTTGGGGAAATGGTGATAACCATACCAGGACTGGTAAACTATGGACATGGTTTTCCAAACCAGTCTTGAGTTCTGTTCTCCTAACAACTCAGAGAGGGGAGAGAATTTATTTTCATTAGACTAACAATAATACTTCGGCAAATTCTTCATACTATGAGCCAATAATTAACAATGAAAACAGAACAATCCACACCTTTAATTTGTGCTTGTCCAAATAATACAGAAAATAGGTTTACTCTACTTTAGTGTTGCAAAAATTTTAACTTTTGGAGAGAGTCTTGATGTTATCTGGCTTTTATCCAACCACATGGTTTTAGAGTCCCTTAATTTTCTACTGTTCATGTTCTGTAAACCAGGTCTAACTTTCCAGTGTACATTTATTTCTTCATGTGATTATCTTTCTTTATATGATAACTAAAAATAGTTTTGAAAATGTGTTAATGATCTTATTTTAATCTGCTGCAATATGCTACTAATAATATATCTACTGTCTGTTAGGCATATATATATTTATTTTGTTGCTTCTCACAGCAATCTCACTAAGTAGGTCTTATTAGTTCTACTTTACATATGAAATTTAGACTAGACAGCTTTAATATTTTTAAGTCACAAAGCTTCCAGTGCAAACTAGTTTGTTTTCAAAACCCATGACTTTTCTAAATAGCTAGTTTTTACTTCTCGTCAGAACTGGAATTTTAGTATTACATATTGATTATTTCACTTCCTTTTCTGGGTGAGAAATTTAACGTCCTAATTTTTTTTTTTTTTGCTTACTTTTTGAGATAGTTTCTCATTATATAGGCTGGTCTAAAGCTCACTATGTAGCTCAGGTTGTCCTCTAACTTGGCCTCTAACTGACTGAAGTGGGCTAAGCTCTGAAGTGGGCTGAGGGTATAGCTCAGTGGAACAGCACAATTTCATTTTATGCTAAGGTCCTGGGTTCAATCCTCAACATCAAAATCAATTAAAAATACTAAAGTGAGAGAAGTTAAGTAAAGCCCTAGGTTACACAGCTAGTAAGTGGCCAAGCTAGGATTACAACCCAGTCAGATTTCAAAATCCAAGTTCTTAGCCACTGGACCCTGACATTCACAAGGTTTACAGACTGCATGTCTCCTCTGTATGCCCGTGTTGTATTCTTCTTTTAACTGAAAGTACGTGTTGATGTGTGGGTTTTTCTTGAATCTCAAATTACACTTTGCAACTGGTAAAAAAAAAAAAAAAAAAAAAAGCCAAGCAAGAAAATCTGTATTTACTAGCTGCTTGGTGACATTAAGAAAAACATTTTGTTATATTTTTAATATAACCACAATACCATTATCACAAGTCTTTATCTTTTATAAACTGACACTGAAATGTTTACAAATGAGTATGTTTGGGATTCAATTCAAAACCACCCAGGAGACAGAGGTAGGTGTCGGATGTATAACAAGATCGCCCCAAGGTGATTAACTGTAGATGCTGGCTGATGGGTATGTAAGTTTCATAAGAGAAGTTTCTCTGTGTCTGTCAATGTTTGAAAATTTCCATAAATGAAAGTGAATGGACATAAAAAAGATTGTAGAAAAACCATGATATTAACATATTAAGTATAATCTAATGGCGCCAAAACATCATGGCAGAGGAAGGTGTGGTGGTGCATCCCTATAATCCCAGCCCTGGGAGCCTGAGGCCAGAGGATGGCTGAGAGTTCCAGACCAGCCTAGGGTATTTAGCAAGTTAAAAGTCCAGCGTGAACTATACATTGAGGCCCAGTCTCAAAATGAAAACAAAAAAACAAAAAACAATAACGTCATGGCAAAATTATTTCTTAACCCTCCACCATTTATTAGTTACATACTTTCAGACAGGCCACTGTGTAAGGTCAGGTTAGGATTTTCACAAGACAGCTGAGTATAAAGGTTCATAAACATAAATCTGATTAAGACCCTGATTTAACAAAAATAAACAATAATATAGTTTCTTTTCAAAGGTAGGCCTTGGATGTACAGAGCTGAGCTTCCTAAGGTTAGACAGGTTTCAAGGCAGGGTCTCTCTCCTCAGCATTTGGTGCTCGCTGTGGGAGGGAGACTGGGGGCACTCAGGCAAGTTGTCCTTTGTGGGCCATTTCTACTTTTGCCACTGATACCATGATTTCCATATGTGTCATGAAACCAAAAATGTCTGAGAAGCACTAGTTTAAGGCAGCCCTGTTTTGATCATTATACAAAAGCTAAGTATGAGATTTTGCAAGAGCAAAATGAAATTTCTTTAGATTTGCTATGGGAAAAGAACTAATATCCATGTTTTAAGTCTATATTACTGTTTTCTCACTTCTTTTTCTGATTTAGTGATTGAAACCAATGTCTCAAATATGCTCTATGACTAAGCAATATCCACAGCCCCTTAATATTTTTTCTATCTGCATCCCCCATTTTGTTTAGGATATCTTAAGGATTATTCAACACCATTCAGCGAAGTCAATTTCAAATATAAATATTAGCTCAATGGCATAAAGTTAAATTTGGGGAACAGGAATAGAATCTAGATTCTTTGTGCCAATGGTAAATGCATTCGAGTTAAGTGAAATAAATTTTACTATTAGAGAGTATTGAAGTGTTGTCAGAAAATCTTCACATCACAGGAATTTAGAGCTGTAAAGATCTAACCAACAAAAATCTGAAACCCAGGGGGCCGGGGAGTTAGCTTAGTGGTTCCGGCGCCTGTCTTGCAAGCCAAGGGCCCGGGTTCGATTCCCCGGTAACCACATAACAATACTGGGTGTGGAGACTCAACCCAGCAGCAACCAATACCACATACCATAGTGCAACCAATACCACATACCATAGTGCCGGGCGTGGTGGCTCACGCCTGTAATCCCAGCACTCGGGAGGCAGAGGCAGGAGGATTGTGATGTGAGTTTGAGGCTGAGCTCGGGGCCAGCCTGAACCACAAAAGCGAGACCCTGTCTCAAAAAAAAAAAAAAAAATCTGAAACCCAGATACTAGCCCAAGATCATAGCAACTGAAATAGGAGTAATCCTCAGGTTCCCTGGCTCCCAAAACTATACTCTCCAGGACACCCAAGAGTCCCTGCTAATTGCTTCTTTTAATCTAAAACCATAAAACAATGTCCATGTACTTCCTGCTCTTCAGGGAAACAGGATCTATGGTTAATCTGCAACTAGAAAATGATTGAGGAGTCACAATTTAGCTTTATGCAATTAATCAAGCTTACATTTATGAAACTTAAATACAGTTCCTTGTTTGTGTTTGTCAAATATCAAGGCAACCTTTCTGTTCTTGCAGAATGTAGAAAATATCCTTAAAAGCAAACTATCAGGTTCTTCTTTATATAATTATATTGAGGGCATATAACATCAAAATCTATATAAATATATGCCACATTTGAAAAAAAAAAGCTGGATCCTGTAAAAATGAAGACCCACTAATGGAATTTCTTTCCTTGTACTGAGAAAGCAGTTCAGACAAGGACATCCCCAACTAAAGACAATGTGAGATTGGAGCAGAAAGAGAAAACCGAAGGAGGTGGGGATATACTATAAAGTGCTAACTGCTATACAGAGGGTCTCAGCTTCAGTCCCAGACGCGGCAGAACCCTCCTCCCTCTACTACCCCAGCACAAGAGAAAATCCATGCTTAAAATAGTACCTAGGGAAGGAGGAAGAGGAAGAAGGTAGTATAGAGATTAAAAAAAGGAAAACAAATATGATATTTGCATAAATTTTTTACACTTAAGAGGGCAGCTCACAACCACTAGGTACCATGACACAGAAAAAACATTAAGGAAGTTATAACTTCTGTTCCCACAGTGACTGAGGCTATAAAGCAATAACAAACAAAACCTCTGAATTCTATAAATTTTTCTTACAAAGTTTCAGCAAGAAAAGTCAGAGTTCTTTCTTCAGGAAAAAAAAGTGCTTTTATTCTCATTCATCCTAGCACGTGGTGTAGTTTAACCTGAAACCCAAGAACACAAGCCCCGTGTTATTAGCAATGACATCTGAGTTGGTTCTTCTTTTTGTTTCTCAATTGAGACGGCCAATTCTGCAAAAGTTGTTTCTTATATGCCATCAGAAGTGAAGGTAGAGGGCCAGGGATTTAGCTCAATGGTTCCGGCTCCTGTCTTGCAAGCGCAAGGACCCGGGTTCGATCCCCGGTTAACCACATACCATACTGGGCGTGGAGACTCACCCCAGCAGCAATCAGTACCACATACCACAGTGCTGGGCGTGGTGGCTTACACCTGTCATCCCAGCACTTGGGAGGCAGAGGTAGGAGGATTGCTGTGATGTGAGTTGGAGGCTGAGCTCAGGGCCAGCCTGAACCACAAAAGCGAGACACTGTCTCAAAAAAAAAAAAAAAAAAAAAAAAAAGAAGTGAAGGTAGAAAGAGGTTCTCCTCTCACCACCACCCAAACCATGAAAATTTTGTACCCCAAATAGGCTTACATTAATGATCTCAAATTGCGTCCTGATGTCTAAATTCACAGTTCTTGGGAAAAAAAGGTCCTTCTTGTAACTAAGTAACAGGAGACTTTACAACTGTCTAGTGAAACTAGACCAGGGTAATATGGAACACATCAGTAAAAGACAGTCATTCTTTTGGGCTGGAACTTCTCTCAATTTTTATAGATTTATATCCTAATCTCTGCAAGGGAGTGGAGATGATAGGAGAAACACAGGTACTCCTTGCATTTATGTACAGATCACCTATTTTCTTACAGAAACACCTTCTTCCCAACTCTACAAATGTGTCACCGCTACTCTCACTCTTCAGGTAAAAAACTGACAGAAATAGGGCAATTCAAAGTGTTCAGAAACATCTAAAGAGTCTATGAAGCGCCCGAGCCATCTAACATCTAACAAGTATTTATGAAGTTACTACGCGCTAGGTATGAGGATTAAAAAAAGTCGCTGGACTCAACATCAGCTATTAACAGTAGATCTTGAACTACATAACTTGTAATTTAAACTCAAAAGATTTGTACTCAGTAAGGGGAAAAGACCACTGAATGAGGCATGATCTCACTACTGATCACCCAAACTTCCGCATCCGAGCTGGCTTCCTGCTACCCAACTCTTTCCTTTTAGATCTGTCTTGCATCCGACTGCCGGATTCATTTCTAAAATTCCACTTTCAAGGAGTCTCTCAAGAGAAAAGACTCCTTCTCAAGAGAAGACTTCCAACGACCTATCACATGTAGTTTAAACTCTTCAACTTAGTCTTCTTTAGGCTAGCTCCAGCTGTTATAGTTTGTTCCATGGTCCGTGTGACTCTGACAATTCCTTTTGGAGCAGAAAACCCAAACCCAAGTCAACTACTTTCTCTCTTCTGATTCCTCAGGTAGCCCATCCTACCCTTCTACCGGCAAGAAAACTCCATTAGTTGCCCAGGCTTTCATCATTGCCTTTCTTTAAAAATGGTACTGCATATCCCAAAGCATTACCTTACCATCTCCAACAGCTGTTCCTCTTCCCAGCCTTCCCTTGCTGAAATGAGAGTCGCTCGCAGTTCGGGCCCCTATTTCACTTCTTTTAAGAGAGGGAGAGAGGCTTTGGGGCAGATGTAAACGATAAAAGGGAGGAGGGATAAAGAAAGCAAAACGAGAAGGGGTCTGTTCCCTGTACTTCTATGTATTCTCCTTAGTTAAGAGCAGGGAGACCCCAAGAAAAGAATTCTGAAGTGCAGACGGGACCCGCAGTGCTCTTTAGGGAGAAATTAGATGCCGGGGCCCTGAATTAACGAAGAGACCCATAGTCCCTGGCAGGACAGAACAGTTTACAACAATACAACAAAGAGGCTGAGAGTCGGAAGGAAGGTGAGGGGCAGAGAGGGCAGAGATCCAGGCATCTCTGGAGGTCGAGTCGTAAAGAAACGGGAAGGGCCACGACGCGTTCCTCAGGGGACTAACCTAGGACGCGGTCGTCAAGAGGGACCAGGCAGGTGCCCGGGAAGGCTCTGGGGCGAGAGTCTATGAAGCTTTCCTTCTAAGAGGGTGCGGGGGTTGGGAAGTGTTTTGTGAGGTTGTGTCCGTAGGGAGAAATGCTCCCCTGTGCAGTGCTGTCCCAGAACGGAAATCCTGTGGAGGCGGAAAACGTCCAGGAACCGGCATTTCCTAGCTCCAGCCCTGCTCCCTTAACACACTCACCGCGTCTCCTCCAAACGCCGCCGCTCCTGCCGCAGCTACCGGTCGGCGCAGCCGTACTGAGCGCGCAACGCCCACGTGACACACCAGGCCTGGCCCTCCCCGTGTGACCTTCAAGTCCCGCCCCTTCACCACGTGGTCTCGGTTCGGCCCCTCCCTTGGTAAGATGGCGGTGTCCATGTGTAGCACTCCTGGCTTCTCGGTCCAGAACACCGGACCACTTTTGAGGAGTCTCTTCACTCTTGTCTCAAAGCCATTCTGTTCCACCGCTGCTGCATCCAGATCCTTGGATGCTCAGCAGTTAGCAGAGAAACTCCGAGCACAGAAAAAAGAACAAAAGAAGGAGCCGGTGAGCCGGGAAGGATCATAATTCCCAAGAGGCAGTGCGCTCGTTGGTTTCCCAAACAAGGGTTGTGATGGGAAAGTCCTCTGACTACAAGTAACCTGTGGAGGATGCAAGGTGGGAGGATGATGCGACTGTGGAGGGGAGACGTCAGTAGGGTTTCACTGTCTTTCTGTGGCTGAGTCTTTGGCACTGCCAGGCCCAGTCTTAACCACAGCGTGCGTACGTAGGCTAAGACAACATTACATGTGCTGTCAAATTAGTGAGAGGCGTGAGTCCGGGTTACCAAATTCTCACCTAGGCCTTAATGAAGGCTTTCCTTCTTGCTCTCCATCACTTTCTCACCACCAGGAATTTCCGTCTGTCCCTTCGCCCTCACTAGGTGCCCACAAACCCTGTTCAGCGGAGGGTGCAAGAACTAGTGCGGTTCACACAGCAGCTGCAACGAGTTCACCCCAACGTTCTTGCTAAGGCACTGAGGCGAGGGATTCTTCACCAGGACAAGGACATTGTGGTCATCAATAAGCCCTACGGTCTCCCTGTCCATGGTAAGGACTATGTGGGCAAGGGAAAAGAACCTGCTGCTGCTTTCTGCTGTAACTGGTGGGAACCTTGAAGTATCATATGAGAGACACTGTTGCATTCAAATTAATTAAAACCTTTTAGAGTAGTATCTTATGTAAGGCGTCTCCAAGGACATAAAGAGCCAGGGATGGTGTCATGTGCCAGTAATCCTAGATACTGGAGAAGCAGGAGTTTGCAGCCAGCTTGGGCAATGAATTGAAATGCCTGGCTTAACAAACAAGAGTTGGAAAGAGGAAATAATAAGAGAAAATGAGGGATGGAGAGAGAGAGAGAAGGTGTTATTTTTGGAGTGTACCTAACATTAAATCTGAGTGGCTGGAATTTCATGGAAACGCATATCTTTGAATAAAAGTTGTAATGATAAAGGATAGTAAAGTCAGAAACAACTGATAGAAAAAATATGTTTGTCAAAGAGTCACAGAGGGAGAAGGAATATTTCAGCTAGAAGAGTTCAGCTCCTCTCCCAGCTTTGAAGAGAGATATGAAAAAGATTGTGCCTAAAGACAAAACAGGCATTTCCAAAGGCTCTACACATTTGTTTCCTCTTGATTCTCACAACAACTTCTTGCCTTATCATTTTCCAATGAAATTAAGTATTTCCCAGTTATAGTATTCACCTTTTATAGATGAGAAAACAAACTTGGGAAGGTAAGTAATCTGTCTGAAATCAAATGGCTAGTTAGGAGAGTACAAAGAGTAGAGCCCAGGAATGTTTCACCTCAGAGCCAGTTCTCTTTAATGCTGTTCTTTAATGCTCAGGGGGAGGTTCACAGTCCTGCCAAGTGTGTCTGAGGAGTAAGCCACAGGATAGGGTTTTTCAAACTTGAATTGCATATGAGTCAGTTGGGCAGCTTATTTTAAAAATGCATATTGTGACTTAGTCTGGGCTGGGAATCTGATTCTTTTTCAGCAAACAAGATCTCTGGGTGTCCTAATGTTGTTCCTCCCCGCTACTCTTTATTTACTAGTACAGCTGTAGAAAATACTGACAGTTTCTATGTAAGATATTTTTCCCATAAAAAGTTCTTTGGTGCAAACTTCAGGCTTCTGTTCTTCTTTTCTCAGGTGGCCCTGGAGTCCGTCTCTGCATCAGTGAAGTGTTGCCCATCCTCGCCAAGATGCTTCATGGCCACAAGGCAGATCCCTTGCATCTGTGCCACCGGCTAGACAAGGAAACCACAGGTGTAATGGTGCTGGCTTGGGAGAAGGAAGTAGCACATCAAGTCCAAGAGTTGTTTAGAACCCGTCAAGTAGAAAAGAAGTACTGGTACGAGGCCCATTCATGGCAGTAGAGGTGGTATAAACAGAGGCATCTCTTTCTTCTTTTCGTGTATCATACAGCAGGAATTATTAATAGAAAATAGTCATTAATTATAGCTATACAGCAAAATCTTCAAAATTAATTATACAAGAAATATATAATTTCACTCCTGTATTAAAATAGTCAAACAGTAAAGGTAAAAACAAAGACACCTGGAGAATCCAGCCACTCCCAATTCTAATTCCTCTTTTTGGGGTAGTAACCACTGTAAGGAGTTTGGTTTTTACCCATGTGGACCTTAGTTCATTTACATACATCTGATATAGTGTCTGTGTAGCTAAATGCTTGCACACACACACACACACACAATCTCTGAAATCAAATAGCTAGGAGAGTACAAATGGTAGAACCCAGAAATGTGTAACCTCAGAGCCAGTTTCTGTATATAAAATATATTACACAGTTGACATTCCACTTCTCCTTTCTCCATGCACTTAACTCTGTGTCTTAGTGATCTTTCCATGGTAGTGCATATAGATATATGCCAGTTTTTTTTTTATTGAATTCTTGGTACATTTTGTATATACATCATGATCACATTCCATATTGAGAACTTGTACCATATATGATATGACTTAATTCTAATTTTTTTAGTTTTTTTTTTTTAAATAGGAAAAAATATGTAAGTCAAAAAGAAACTGTTTGTCCTTCATCTGTGTAGTTGCCTGTCTCTGAGGCAGTCACTGGTAGTAGTATCGTCTGTTAATCTCTAGGGTTACCCTGGATGCATATTACTGTATGACTGCATATTTCATCTGCTGCTTTGTACTCTGTTGCTCTCACTTGGATCATATATTTTGGAGAGCATTTTGTGTAGTACATTTAGAAATGTCTCCTTGTGGCTATGTGCTACTGTACAGATGCATGTTTAGGTCATTTTTTCACTTTTCAGAGCCTATGGCAAAGAATGTGTGACGGTATTTGTCTTTCCATTTTTCTGTTGTGACAATACTTGAGCATACATAATTTAAAAAAGGAAAAATGTGTATTTTGGCCAACAGTTCTGAGATCTAAGACTATGGTGCTGGTGAGGCCTTTGTGCTGCTTCCACTCGGAATAGAAAGTGGAAAGGCAAGAACAGAAGAGAAACAGGAGGGGCATCTTGCCTTTCTTTCAAGAATTAGGCCAATTCCACCACAGCAGCATTCATCCCTCTTAATGACCAAATAACCCCTTAAAGTTCTGCCTCCCAGCTCCAGCATGATGACAGTTCAATGTCAAACTCCATCCAAACCGTAGCAGTATTTCTAGAATAAATTCTTACCAGTGGAATTGCTGAGTTGAAGGGTGTGTGAGCTTAAAATTTTAGTAGGATCCAAATTTTCTCCAAAAGGCTGTGCCAGTTTATAATACCACCATCAGTGTTGAGTACTTCATTCCCCCTTGTGCGGACTGAAGTTTTTTTTTTTAAAAAAGGTTGCCATTGGCCGGGGATTTAGCTCAGTGGTTCCGGCACCTGTCTTGCAAGTGCAAGGACCCAGGTTCGATCCCTGGTGACCACAAACTATACTGGGTGTCATGCACAGCAGCGACCAGTACCACATACCACAGTGCCGGGTGTGGTGGCTCACACCTGTAATCCCAGCACTCGGGAGGCAGAGGCAGGAGGATTGCTGTGACGTGAGTTTGAGGCTGAGCTCAGGGCTCAGGTCTCAAAAAACCTAAAAGAAAAAAAAAAAGCTTGCCATATTACTGTTAAAAAAAATACTTTATTTCCTATTTCTTTTCATACTAGTGATCTTGCTTGCTTTTTTTGTTTATGGGCTACTTAAGTTTCCCTTTCCAGGAATAGATTATTTATTTTACCTTTATCTATTTTTCTCTTGGATTATGGTTTTTTATTTGATTCCTAAGTGTTTATATTTTAGATGTTAGTCCTCTTTGTTTTATTGATTTATAGGTACTTTGTGATCTGCGGATCTCTGTAAAAGTCCATATACTGGGCTGGAGATTTAGCTCAGCAGCACAGTGCCTGCCTGGCAAGCTATATAGATATAGCTATCCATGTCTGTATTTATATCTACTTTGAGAAAGTGTCTACCATATAGTTCAGGCTGGCCTTAAACTCCACAGCAATCTTCCTGCCTCAGCCTCCCATATGCTGGAATTACTGGTGTGTATCACCCGGCCTACTTGGCATCTGTATTTTTCAAACACTTCACAAATGGGGATTGGAAATATATCCTAGTGGTAGAACACTTGCTTAGCAGAAGTGAGGCCTAGGTTTGATCCTAGTGCCACCAAAAGTCTCCACAAATTATTAGGGTATATAGTGAAATTGAAGAATCACTATAATAGATTATGATCAGAAGGTCCCTCTCTTAATTTTTTCTTGTCATCGAGACAAAATACTCAACACCTGAAAATTCTGACTCATAGTTTGTAGAGGTTTCAGTTCATAATCAGCAGGCTCCAATGCAGAGCATTGTGACAGAGAGCCGTGGCAGAAGGGACAAAGCTCAGGGCATGGCATATAAAGTAAAATGAAATCAAGGGAAGAGGGAGGGAGGTAGACCCTTCTAGGCCATGCCCTCAGTGATCTGCTTCTCCAACAAGGCTTCCTCTCTCAACATCACATTCATCAATAGGCTAATCTGCTGATGAGTATCATACCTCTATGATCAAATCACCTCCCCATATGCCACCTATATGCACATGAGGTTTTGGAGGGACATCTAGATGAAAACTATAACAGTCCCTCACAATCCTGAAGATTTCTTAGGTTTAAAGCTTAGCCTGAAAGCTGGGTATTTCCTAAAGCCTTATTTTTACTTCTAAAAGCATGGTTGTGAATTGTAGAATATTTGAGGGTTGGGGGGAGATAATATATAATTAAAAGAAAATTAGAATGACCTGGTTTTGTATCTTCTTTTAGTTTTTGGTTTTATGAGGCAAGGTCTCACCGTGTAGTTCAGGGTGGCCTTGAACTCACAGTGTAGCGCAGGCTGCCTTTGAACTTGGGACACTCCTGCTTTAGTCTGCTTATTGCTGGAATCTTAGGCATGTTCACCACTCCAGGCATCTTTTTTTTTTTTTTTTCTCGGGATTGGCTTAAACTCAGCTTAACTCAGGACCCTGTGCTTGCTTGGCAGACATGGTGCCACTGAGCTAAATCTCTGGCCCCACCAGGTATCTTTTTTTTTTTTTAGGTTTTTGGAGACAGGGTCTCGCTTTGTGGTTCAGGCTGGCCCTGAGCTCAGCCTCCAACTCACATCACAATCCTCCTGCCTCTGCCTCCCGAGTGCTGGGATCACAGGCGTGAGCCACCACGCCTGGCACTGTGGTATGTGGTACTGGTTGCTGCCCAGTATTGTTATGTGGTTACCGGGGAATCGAACCCGGGTCCCTGCGCTTGCGAGACAGGCGCCGGAACCACTGAGCCAACTCCCCGGCCCTCACCAGGTATCTTTTTAAAAATAATAAAAGATAGAGGGTTCTGATCATAGACTAAATAAATGAACAAAGAAAGGACTGAATGAACCAACCCAACAAAACACAGGACCAGTCCTATCCTGCTTGCCAGGTAGGTAAAAGAGGAAGAAACTATGGGGAAAGAAATCACAGGAACCATAGCTATAATTCATTATCTTTTGTTGATGGTGAACCCTCATCACATTGCAGAAAGCATAAGCAGTTGTAAAAAGTGTTCATGTTAGCGTAAAAGGTCTGGTATTCTTTACAATGGCCAAATCCTAGGAGACCCTCCAGGCTTCTGTGGCTAATGTAGCTTTCTGCATGTCACCCCCAGGGCTGTCACTGTAGGTGTCCCTGTGCCCTCAGCAGGAGTCGTGGATATCCCTATCATTGAGAAGGAGGTGCAGGGGCAGCAGCAGCACCACAAGGTGGGTAACATGCTTCTAGGAGGCTGGGGTCTCATGTCTTCCTCAAGAATCATATCTTGATTTTCATGGTTTCAGATGACACTATCCCCGAGCTACCGCATGGACAATGGGAAGATGGTGAAGATACGGACCAGCCGCAATGCCCAGGTTGCTGTGACTCGGTACCAGGTGCGCAGCAGCACTATGTCCTCTGCCCTACTGGAGCTCCAGCCTATCACTGGTAAGGTGGCTGCACACTTTATCCCGGCCTCGGGCTGCCCTTTGTGTTTGCTCCGTGCCCTGGCCGTTGCCTGGTTATAGCATTGCTCCTGTAACCATGAGCTGATCAGAGGCATGTTCTCAGAAGATGGTTGTGGATAACAGTTCAAACACCTTTATTTTAAAATGTACACAGCAGTTCCTTTAAAAATTATTATGTGATCCAGCAAACTTATGTTTATCTAAAAGAATTAAAAGCAAATAATTTGCACACCCGTGTTCACAGCAACATTAGTCACAATAGCCAAAAGGTGGATACAACGCATATGTTCATTGATGGGTGGATAGAGAAACAAAATGTGGCAAAAATGGGTGAAAGAACATTATTTTCAGCCTTAATAGAATTGAAGGGAATTCTGATACACGCTACAGCATGGATGCACTTTGAGGACAGTGTGCTAAGTGAAGTATGATTTCACCTGAGGTCCTAGAGTAATCAGATTCATAGAGATGGTGGGACAGAGGTTGCCAAAAGCTTAAGATGATTGAGGAGGCAATGGGGAGTAACAGGGAGGTCACTGTTTAGTGGGCAGAGAGTTTCTGTGTAGGAATATGAAAACATTCAAGAGATGGATGACAGTGATGGTTGCAAAACAGTTTGAGTGAACCCTGCCACGTAACTATATACTTAAAAATGGTTACAGGGGAACTAGTTTGCATATTTTTTCACAATTTCTTTTCTTTTTATTATTTTTATTTTTTATTCTTTTAAATTTTTTTGAGACAGGCTCTTACTTTGTAGTTCAGGCTGGCCCTGAGCTCACTAGGTAGCCTAGGTGAGCCTCACACTCACAGCAGTCTTCCTGCCTCGGCCTCCCGAGTGCTGGTATTACAGGCTTGAGCCACAATGCCAAATATTGTGATACCAGAGGATGGTTGTAGTACTGATTGATGGTAAGGTGTGAGTCACCACACCCTGCGCTGTGGTATGTGGTACTGATTGCTGGTGGGTGCGAGTGCCCGGCATTGTTGTATGTAATTATCAGGGATTGAACCTTGGCCCTTGTGCTCATAACACACGCACTGGAACTACTGAGCTAAATCCCAGCCCACAATTTAAAATGTACAAAATAATAACTATTTTTTGTTCTGTGGGTAAAATAAAATGTTAGGGTAATGGTGAAACCAAATTCCTGATGATGATTGTTTAAAATAGTATTTATATTTTCTTCTTAATCAGGCTGGTGCTGCTTAACTTATTGCTTTTTTTTGTTAATGCTTTACATAGTTGGGGCTATGCCGGTTTATTTTGCTTTGGTTTAATGTGATCTGAAGCAGATGACAGCACTAAAGTTATTTCATTAGCTCCTCGTAAGTTTTTTTTTCTCTCTGTTTCTCAAGGAATAAAACACCAGCTTCGAGTTCACCTGTCTTTTGGGTTGGATTGTCCAGTCCTTGGTGATCACAAGTACTCAGACTGGAACAGGCTGGCTCCCCAGGTAATACTGGAATGCAGGTAACACCTAGTATGCCTCAGCATGAGGGAGAGAGCCTGTGATTTCATTAAACATAATGACTCACCCTCAAGTGAGCCATAACAAATAGGTATTGATTGACTCCAGATATGGGTCCATTACTGGTTATTAGCTTTGGAGAATTAAGAAACAATTGGTTATCCTCATGGACTACAGAATCTGATAGCAAAGCTTTGCTGCTTCATGTGTTTGGTTTTAAGATTTTTTTGAGACAGAATCTTGGTTTGTAATTCAGGCTAGTCCTGAACTCAGCCTTGAACTCAGCAATCCTCCTGCCTCTGCCTCCCAAGTGCTGGGATTATAAGTGTGAGCCACCACGCCCGGCACTGTGGTATGTGGTACTGATTGCTGCTGGGTGTAAGTCACCATGCCCAGCATTGTATGTGGTTACTGGGAATTGAACTGGGAATGTCCCTAGTTCCTGTGTTTATAAGGCAGGTGCTAGAACCACTGAGCTAAATCCCTGGCCCACAATTTAAAAATGTATAAAATCCCTGGCCCTGGTCTTAAGATGTTTTTAGGAAGCTGATCTTTGTGAAACTTAAAGCCACCTTTCATACTACTCTGTGAACCGTGGTGGGATCTTTTTTAACCTTTGATGTTAAACCGTTTTTCGTAGAAGACCGGAGCTTCTTTGCTATGGCTGTTTTCCTCACCTGGGTTCCAAACCCTTCCTAGATGTGACCCTGAAGCAGGGTCTCCTTTACTGGGTCTTCCTAGATATTTATGTACTGAGGCATGGATCACTGGCCTTGCATTTAAGGGTCTGTCTTTTCTTTGTGTAGAAGCTTCCTGTTGGCACCCTGAAGAAACTGGGACTAGAACAGTCAAAGTCTCGCTACATCCCCCTCCACCTGCATGCCCGGCAGCTGATCCTGCCTCCCCTGGGGTCCAGGAAGGAGGAACTCCAGTTGGTCTGCAAGCTTCCTCGCTTCTTTGTCCGTTCCCTGAGCCGTCTGGGTTTAGAGATGCCAAATCAAGATGAAAATGGACATAATGAAGCCAGGCCGCTAGATACACAATGAAAACTATTGGGCGATTTGGCCCCTGGACTCATTCCTTTGTTTTGCGGATGTTTCTGATGATTCACTTGGAACAGATGCCAGGAGAGCCAGGTGGAATAAGTTGAAGAGACCCAGCTGCATCTGGGCTTTTAATGGAGAATAATATCTATTTACTGAGTGTTTGGCCTCCCTGTAGGAAAGCCTGCTGGCAGTCTCCTGGACACAGGGTCTCTGCCAAGATGGAAGCAAGCCCAGAAGAAGGCATGTTGGGGCATTAATTGGAAAAGGGGATCTAAAGCTGTACTTGCTGGTTAGAAACTGTTTTCCTCGAACAGGAAAACTTTTGAGCTGTCAGGTAAATGCCCATGCATTGGACCCCTGACTTAAGAACTCAGCTTATTCACAAGGGGTAGTTATAACTCAGGATGGCCAGGCTTCTCTGCACAACCTTAAAAGATTCTCTCCTGTATAATTTTAGGCCACACTGTTCCAAGCAGATCTCAGTGTCTCTAGAGAGATGCTAGCCAAGGATTCTCAGTGAACCCCCTGCAGGAAAGAATGTTGTAATGTTCCTTCCAGAATTTTGCAAGGGTTAAATCTGTATCTGAGACCTGCGTTGGGCCGTACCTCAAGATTTTGGTCATAAGTCAAAACTAAAATTCTAGTCACAATCAGAATTGTTCATGTGTCAGACTGGTGATAACTTGAGGGTCCTCTGTTGTCGGGAATACCATGACAGTTAAACACAGATCACAGGATCCTTTTCTTAGGAAAAGTAGTATATACAAACCATATCTTTGGTTTTAGACATCCATTGAGGATCTTGGAATGTATCCCCATTGGTAAGCATAGACTTGTGTTAATGGATGTGTTAGGATGTGTTAATGTGTTAGGATGTCCCTAGTTCCTGTGCTTATAAGGCAGGCGCTGGAACCTTTCTAAATGTCCTTCCCTATTGTCATGCTTTTAGCATGAAGTATGAATTTGAAAGCACCAATGAGGTGGCTGTATTTTTTTATGTAAGGCCTAAATATTGGCTGTTTTTTCTGTCTCTAGTAAACCATGCTTAAGATAGGAATATGACACTTAGGAACTAGTGATAATTGTCTTGGGTTCAGGGAGATATGAACGGCGATGCCTAGAGGAGTAGAGAGCCATATTAGAAGAGCAGATGATGAAAATACATCTTAGAAAATATAGAAAAGAAGGAATAAGGCAGGACCCACTGGAAAAGACGTAGGTTTTTGGTCCTCTATCCTGTGAGAGGTCTGCTCTCATGTGGAGATACGTTCCGCAATCTGGCAACTGAATAATGTATTGAAAGTACCTGGGGCATCACTCAGCTCTGGAAAATGGGATTTGCTCTGTGGTTTTCACAGGGAAGGTATGCAGTGCCTAGGGGAGCAAGAGCCACAGTGCTGGTCTAGAAGTATATGTCCGGAACCTGCTTGGTATCACCGTGAGTGCTGCACTGCCGTGCTGTATGATCTTAGCTCTTCAGTGCTGGGTTTTGTGCTGGGTGCTGAGCCAGGAACTCCCAAGCTTGTAACTTTTGGTTTTTGGAGAATTTCTGAGCTACCGTGGGATATGAGATCTCCACATTGGAAATGAGCAGGTATCTATTCTTCAGCACCTTCTCAGACCTCTCTGAAGCCCAATTCATCATTTTCATGCATGCACACACACACACAGACACACGCACACACATACACACACACACACACACACACACACACACACACACACACACACACACACGCACACACACAGAGCTGGCTTCTTTGTCCACTGAGTTATGGGGTGCCTAAGGACCAGAACAACAAACTTTACCCTAATAGAGGATTTAGGGGTTGGTTGAATCAGAATAAGCTGTATTTAGTTAACCCAAACAAGCTGAAATATTCTAATATATTTTCTGTCAAAAGAGTGCTTTCAA